>JAVJHY010402095.1:0-19973 GCA_035593235.1 Phascolosoma agassizii | reverse complement strand
AGACAGATGCCTCGAGTGTTGCTGAACCGGCGAATCACAATGGTGAGCATCCAAAGACGCATCCAAAAGAATTTTCGGAATAAGTATTGCTCTGAACAATAGACATCAAGAGCAATATCTTTCGATTCCGATTTCTTATCAAGAATACTTCGTAGAAATTCTAGGGGAGGCTTTACAAATTTCATGATAATCCATATATTTTTTTCACTTACACATTAGGCCCACACGATGGTAGATATTTGATCCAACCAAAGAACCGGGATCTCCTCGAAAACTTCTCGTCCCATCTCTATTACACCGACCATCGTACTCAAAAATAACCAGACATCCTCATATCTCTTTGCACACTAACTCGATTTGAGTAGCTCGATACACTGACCAAATGAAAATCACTATCATCCCAATTAGTCCAAAAGGAATTCCTGTGGCCATGGCAAAAACACGCGTCACTCCTGGAATTACCCAAATACATACCAACAATGTTTTCTCCCAAGGCAGGAAGCCATCTTTCATTCCTTTAGACACGAGGAAAGCAAGGCTAATGGCAAGAACTGTTAGATCATAGTCCAAGAGATATGGCGTCATAAGAAGAGCACCGGCGGCTGTAGCAGCGCATGTCGCCTCGTTTAAGCCTCGGAACCAGAGGAAGCTAAGCGTGATAAGTGTCGGTAACGAAATTGCCGCCTGCACAAAATAGGACGTCATGACGCTCCATCCTAAGCTTCGCGAAAATGAGAAGGCGCTCTGAATTTTTTCCCAACCTGTTGCCACTTGTTCCAGAAGATATTTTCGAGTGACTTCTTGACTGTCCCAAAAGGCTAACCAACTCTCCCAACCGAAAAAATAGTATGAAAGCGCGACTAGCGCCACTACCGTGATCGACGCCGTCACAAAGGCTCGCCTATACCCTCCGCAAACAAGTACCAATGGCAAGATGAGTCCAAAATGTGGCTTGTAACAGAGACACCCGAAAAAAATTCCGGCAAGCATTTGATGTCGTTTGAGTAAGACCAGACCTAACCCTAGGCATGCTGTTGTAAAAAACGCATTATGCCCATGACCGAACGTCACAAAAACAGCAGGAAAGGCCGCTGCAACCAACAGTCCGATTCGATCTGGCAAGATACTTCTTATCATTGCCAGGTAGGCTAAAAATGTTGCCAGCGTCCAGAAAAGCAAGGCTTGCATATAGGACAGCATGGCTAGGGGAGTGGCAATTAAAAAATATACAGGAGGATAGGGCCACCCATAAAATGGTAAGTCCTCACCAGCTGAAAAAATTTTCCGTTGCTCCAGATGTTGACTAGAATAATCATAGGCTGCGGCTGCTTGACCGCTTAAAGCCATTTTTCCTGCAGAGTAGGGATTCGAAAAGTCTGTTCCTTTAGGCCGATCCATTTGATCCAGCAATCCTGGGGGATAGGACCACAGAACAATGATCGCCACTGAACTCATACCCAAAATGAGCCAAGAATAGGCACGAATTCTTTCACCGGTCAGCCAGTCTCCAGATTTCAATAGCGCATACATATTGAACTAATCCATTTTTTTTCAAAGAAATCTACTCAGACTCTTCCCAGACCTTTTCTTCCATTTTCCTTGGTTTATTCAAGGAGAAAAATTCCTTCCATTACCAAGATACTCCTGACTTAAAAAATTCAGCTTTTAGATTAGGAATCCTGTGCGAATCTAGATTAGATACTGGTGCATCATAATGATCATAGGCTTTGACAATATCAAACAGTAAAAAACAGTAGATACCCACGGACTTACGCCGTGTGGCACTTAAAATTCAAACTCAAGTTGCATCTGCCCTGTGTCCACTCGTTCTTGATGGTCCACGTACCGCCGGCTCACCGCCTCATTCAACCCCACCGTCGACGAAAAGAACCCCGGAGACTACAACACCGCTCCCCAGTAGGTACGCTTCAGATCGGGGTACCGTAGACGAAGTTGCCGACTCAAATTCGCTTTCATCTGGCCCACAATACTCGATACGGCATATCGCAGAGGTATCCCCATTACGACGTGAACATGGTCAATCTGCACACTCCATTGCTGTACGGCTACATCGGGATGATCGTGCTCAATCTCAGATAAATGCTCCTCAATAAAGATCCGGATCGCCCCCCGCAAAATACGTCGGCGATATTGGGGAAGCCAGACCACCTGATATTGGTGTTGATACGCACCATGACCACTGAGACGACCTTCCATGTCCTAGTATCATCACAAAGCAAAGAGTCTCCCCGCTTTCAGCGGGGAGCGCGTTCACCCACGGGCTTACGCCACGTGATCCTCCGCGCTAGTTTTGATAGTTGCCCTATATCACCAACAACACCTCCTGCAAGTGAAACTCCTCGCCTAAAGGCAAGGCTTCTCAAAAAATTTCTTAGATTGTATGGGAGAATTTGTCCCTCAAACCTCTTAAATAGAGTGCCATTGTCCTCATGAAAAACACGAGGCTCTCTGCATGGTGCAAGTAGAACAGGAACGTTCCAAACCAAGGCGCATGTATCTAAGTGAGTTGGCTTTGGAAATTTTTCGGTCTTTAGAAATGAAAACATAATGACTTTCAGTGACAAACACTCACTATAGAAATAATTTGTTATTATTTTTCAGCTGCACGGCAATTTTTTCCTCTTTTGATGAAATTTTCCCCATTTCTCATCAACGCCTCATGGGCATAAAAAAAATTCTTAATGTTGTGTTGGATGAAATTAGCTAATTTTCATTGGCCTATAAGTTGCTTATTTCCTGAAGAGCTTAGGGATATAACGCCTCTCCTCTAATCTTTCAAATTAAGGTGACGGATTAGCCAAAAAATTTCTGAGAGCCAAGTCGGGCTCTGGAGCCTTAAGGCAAAATCCAACAAGAAAGCATCATGTCTCCAAGAGAACCCATTGCACGCCTTATAATCTCCAGAACCATTAGCCAGCTTCAACTTTCGACCGGAGGCTTTCCTTATCAGATCGGAGCAGAGGCTCGCTCGGATTCTACTGCATGGGCAGTTATGGCACTATCGATGAGTGACATGCCTGAATCCATATGTGAGCAAGGACGAGCCTATCTTCTTGAGCAACAGGACAGTTTGGGTCGTGTTTGCATATCACGTAGCCATCCAGAAGCTTCTTGGCCTACACCTCTCGCCATTCTGGCCTGGCACAACTCTATCAACTATCGTCATGCTCAAGATCTCTCTAGCCAATTTCTTCTGTCTTTTACGGGAATGCATTTCCCGAAATTGGACAAGCCTATCGTAGGTCATGACACATCAATTATTGGATGGCCATGGATTGCAGATACACATGGGTGGCTCATTCCAACGGGCATGGCCATTCTTGCATTACAAGTGGCGAGGTTGGGAACTCATGCCAGAGTCAAAGAAGGACAATCGATGATCCTTGATCGCCAACTTCCACACGGCGGTTGGAATTATGGGAACATTTCTGTGCTTGGGAAAGAACTCCATCCTCTTCCAGAATGTACAGGGATCGCCCTACAAGCCTTGGCAGACGACACAGAGCTTCAATATGTGGAACGTAGCCTTGACTACCTGCTCGAGAAACTTTCCACACTTCACACCCCAATTTCACTTGGATGGGCCTTGTTGGGCTTGGGAGCATGGGGACTCCGCCCATCACATTCAGAGGAGCTAATCTTGAAGAGCCTTGATCTTCAAGAACGCTACGGCCCCTATCCTATCCCATCACTGGCGTTGCTCTCGTGTGCCGCCAATGCCTCAGCGGGTATGAGATCCTTATTTGAACGGTCTCCCTCTCCCACCACCTTTTTACCCCAGGGAGAATCCTTCGCCTAACATGTCTAAACTGGCCCACCAACCCGAACAATCTGGGATTTCGCGACGAGAGTTTCTTGTGGCATCTGCCATTGGAGGGGGCCTCACCCTTTCAGGGTTTTCCCTGTTCCACTGGCTCAAAGCCTCTCCATTGACTGCCCAAACGTTTATTGGGAAAGCCGCTGACTATCAAGGGGATTTGGCTGGATTAATACGAAAAGGCCTAACTGAACTAGGAATTTCAGAGTCAGCAGTGAAAGGAAAACGTGTTCTGTTAAAACCTAACTTGGTTGAACCCCACCAATTTAGCGCCCATATCAATACCCATCCACTGATGGTACGTGGGGCGGCCGAGGCTTTTCTCTCACTAGGCGCAGCTTCGGTAATCGTTGCCGAAGGCCCTGGGCACCGGCATGACACGTTGTTAGTCCTAGAAGACTCAGGGTTGGGAGATGTGCTGTATGAAGACCGAATCGTCTTTCATGATTTGAACACCATTGACGGTCTGGCCGCTCCTAACGAAGGTGGCTATACGAGTTTGGCCACACTCACCTTTCCTCGGTTGTTTCAGGAAGTGGACTGGATCGTGTCCATGGCCAAAATGAAAACACATCATTGGGCAGGAGCCACCTTGTCCATGAAAAATTTGTTCGGAGTCATGCCTGGCATCTATTATGGATGGCCCAAAAATGTCTTACATAAACAGGGAATTATTGAATCCATCTTGGATATCAACGCAACTCTTAAGCCTCATTTCTCCATTGTTGATGGCATAACAGGCATGGAAGGCGATGGCCCAATTATGGGCACCCCCGTACAAGCAGGAGTGCTGGTCATGGGAGAAAATCTCCCTGCCGTCGATGCCACCTGTTGTCGGATAATGGGAATCGATCCCCAGAAGATCGAATACCTCGGTAAGGCCGACCAATGGTTAGGGCCTATTGGTGAATCCTTCATTGAACAACGCGGAGAACCTTGGCGCACTGTGCAGCACCCTTTTGCACTCGTCCCGGAGATTCCCGCCCACCAAGGCATTCGGTTATCTAAAGTTTGAGAATCCACTGTGCTGTTAGTCGCTTCCGACAGCATTCTCCCATTCCCCTCCCGTCACCCCACGTCATGCCTATTCACATTTCACGCATTAGGAATGTAGTTCGAGTTACGACTACAAAAGGCCTAACCTAATCAACTGCAAAGATGGATGCCCGATTGAAAATGTCGAGCATGACGAGAAAGGGTTCGGCTACCGTTCTGTCATACCCTCAACGTGGCGGACTTTAGGATTCATTCCAGTTTGTGTCTGACTGGCTGAAATTGACAGGGATATTCCCAAGGGGCGTAATGACGTTCATTGATAAACACTCATCATAAAAATAATTTGTTGTTATTTTTCAGCTACACGGCAATTTTTTCCTCTTTTAATGATAAAATTTTCCCCATTTCTCATCAACGCCTCATGGGCATGAAAAAATTTCTTACATTATGGTGTGTTGGATGAAGTTAACTAATTATCATTGGCCTATTAGTTGCTTATTTCCTGAAGAGCTTTGAGATATAGCACCGCTGCTCCAATCTTTCAAGTTAAAGGAATTGACGACATGGCTCCAGTCGGATTGACGGAAAATCCACATCAAACAGCAGTGATTGAAAACCACAGCTTTCCATTTCAGTCTGATAGCCATGATCCCCGTCTTCATTCCGTTCCTCCATCATGGAAGAGCACTATCGTACTACCATTGTTCCTAGCCACCATTTTTCTCAGTTCCTTGCTGGTCTTTTCCGTACAACCAATGTTTGCCAAAATGGTCCTACCGTTACTAGGCGGTTCTCCTGGCGTATGGAACACAGCCATGCTGTTCTTTCAGACGGTTTTATTAGTTGGATACCTCTATGCACATCTCACTACCCGCTTATTGGGAGTTAAATGGCAAGCAGGCCTCCATCTCACTATTTTGGCCATCATTCTATTCCTTCTACCTATCAGTGTGGCCACTGGATGGACCCCACCAACAGAAGAAGCACCTGTCCCCTGGCTTATCGGATTATTCGCCGTTTCGGTAGGACTTCCCTTCTTTGCGGTAGCCACGAACGCTCCCTTACTTCAACGATGGTTTTCCCATACAGGCCATCCTGATGCTCTCGACCCCTATTTCCTGTATGGCGCCAGTAACCTTGGGAGTATTCTGGCACTCCTGAGTTACCCCATTTTTATTGAGCCTCTCCTCAATAGCCAAAACCAAAGCGGGCTATGGACCACAGGCTATACCATACTCGTTGGATTGGTTCTCTTCTGCGCTGGAACCCTCTGGTATCACTATAGTCCGAGTAAGCCAGAGATAAGACTATCATCCGAATTAACCATTGAAGATAAACCCGGCTGGTCTCAGCGAATACATTGGCTCGTGCTTGCGCTAGTTCCTTCAAGTTTGTTGCTTGGAGTCACGATGCACATCACCACTGATATCGCCTCAGTGCCACTGTTATGGGTGCTACCTCTGACTCTTTACCTTCTCACCTTTGTTTTCGTCTTTGCCCGCCGTCCATGGCTACGTCATGAATGGATGATTTTAGCCCAACCTTTTCTTCTCATTCCTATAGGAGTCCAACGGTTTTTGGGAGGAGGCTTGAATATCGTCTTACCATTGATGGTATTTTTTGTGACAGCGATGGTCTGTCACGGGGAGCTGGTGAAGCGACGCCCTGGGGCCACTTACCTTACAGAATTTTATCTTTGGATGTCTTTGGGAGGGATGTTAGGAGGTGTTTTCAACGTACTCATCGCCCCGGGACTCTTCAATTCCATACTTGAATATCCGCTCATGTTAGTCCTCGCATGCTTCCTCCGTCCCAGACAGGAAGCAAATAAGGCATTCATCAATGGGCAAGATATTATATTTCCGATAATTCTTCTCGCTATCTTAGGACTGCCTTCTTTATTGCTAGGATGGCAGCCACTCGGCTGGGGAGTCGTCGGACTGATTTTATTTTTTACAGTGATGGGACTCACGACTTATAGTTTTCGCCATCGCCCCGTTCGATTTGGCTTGGGGCTCGCCACCATACTTATCCTCACAACTCAACTTGGGGTACAAGACAACATCTTAACAAGAGAGAGAAGTTTTTTCGGAGTGAATACGGTGACGCGCACAGAAGACGGGAAGTTCAATCGACTTGTCCATGGTCGTACCATTCACGGAGCACAGCATACTAATCCCGATCAATGGCAAGAACCGTTGACCTATTACCATCAAAAAAGTCCATTAGGTCAATTGTTTTCCATCTTGCAAAAAGAAAGAATCCGTCCTAAGAATATTGCCGCGATCGGGCTCGGCGCAGGGACCATTGCCTGTTACCAAAAACCAGGCCAACATTGGACTTTTTATGAAATTGACCCCAGCGTCGTAAACCTGGCGCAAGATACTCGCTACTTTCATTTCCTTGACGAGTGTAATGGTGATCGAGACATTATTTACGGAGATGGGCGCTTATCCTTAGCCAAAGCTCCAGATAATCACTATGATCTCTTAATTATCGATGCCTTCAGCTCTGATGCTATTCCCATACATTTAATGACAAGAGAAGCACTACAACTCTATAAGCAAAAATTGTCTGCCCGTGGCCTTCTGATGTTTCATATCTCCAATAATAATCTTAAACTCGCCAGTGTGATGGCGAAGTTAGCGGCCGACGGTGAATTTTCCAGTTTGATTCAAAAACATCGGACCATAACCGAGGAAGAACAAGAAAACCATAAATCATCTTCTGATTGGGTGCTATTGGCCTCTTCTCCAGACGATCTTGTTAAATTCACAAAAAGTTCAGGTTGGAGGCCATTAGTCTCAGATACTGACTCGAAGGTATGGACTGACGATTTTTCCAATATTGTTAGTGTCCTCAGATGGTGGCCTTCTAGAAAGTAACCAATGCAGGAGAAAGAGGCCACATCAACAATCCCACTTGTTATCTTGGACAGCTAAAAAACCTGTTCTATCCGATTAACATTGCCTTTTCATCCTTTCAAAAAATCTCAATAACTTCCACAAGTCGTTCAAGAGTAACACTTCGTTCTAATCAAGCTGTAGGTGTTCCTCAACATTTACTTATCCAACAGCCTCTCGGAAAACTGAGGATTCTCCTTGCGACTCTCCTGTCCACCATAACTCCTAACTGGCATAGCCAATCGCAAGACATTTCATGGGAGGCGCTTTTTCTCATGATACCTACCTATGTGCCCCTATTATTTTCTAGAAAGCTGCCACATTCTGAGCTCATCATCATCAATGTCCACCACATCTTTCGATCACAACTCCAGACTTCGTCAGGATAAGTCTCCGCTACGATGGCCCAAGAGCAACAGGCTTTAATGTATGGAGTCACGTTTTTTATCTAGAACCCTAAATTGTCCGTCTCCCCAGGTCTGACGTCTGCCGCTCGGTCCGCTAAGTGGGCACTCTCATGAACCAGCGAGCTTTGAGTGAGCAGAGCAAGTTGGCTCCTTTTGTCTGGATAATAAAAGTCGCCCTCTTTGCGATCTCTCAAGCCCAAGCTCTGCTGCCGTGCAAGACCCGGCAACACAGAACATCACAGTGATACGAGAATTCAATAAAATTTGCGTTGCGGTTTGGAAGAAACCGTAACACCTTCTGTATAAAAAACCGGCGTCAGGGATTAAGAAGGGTTTTGAAGGAGAGCGTTGACTTCTTGGAGGCGGCCGTGGGCTTTAATTGCTTCGGAACTTTGAGGATGAGTGCGGACGAGTTGTTGAAAGACTGAGCGCGCTATGGAAGGATGTTTTAGCTCAAGGTGAGCATAACCGATTTTGAGAAGTGAGGCTGGAACTTTGCTACTAGAAGGATAAAAAGTGAATACTCGTTCATATTCATCGATAGCTTCTTGAAAACGCCGCTGCCCATAGTAACATTCACCCAACCAATATTGACTATTGCCCGCTAGCGAGGAATCAGGAAATGTGCGGAGAAATTCTGAAAAACTTCTTGCAGCTCCCCCGTAATTTTTTGCTCGCAATAACTTAAAGGCCTCGTGATAGGCTGCCCGGTCATCCTGGACGTTGTTCTGAATAGGAGTAGGCGGCGTCACACGAAATTTGGGTTGCGTGGCATAAGCCACTGCTGACCCCGTAACTCCTTCGTTTATAGAGCGATTCGATCCAAGAAGAACCTCTGGGCTTCGCTTTGAAGAAGACTCAATATTCTTAGGCAAACCAGCTTGATGAGGCTTTCCTGTTTGAAGTGATAACGGAGACGTCGATGACACCTGAGAGGAGAAAGAACCCTCCGTGCCCGTTCGTTGAGAAACTAATGAGCGCTGTTGCTCGTAAGCATCTAACCGTCCACTAAACGTGGCGCTGATCTGTTCCAAGGTTCCAATCACAGATTGAATATGACCTCGGACACCTTTGACGTCCGTCTGAACTTGTTGAAACTTCGTGTCCTGCTGCTGTCCCAACTGATCAACATACTGCTTCAGCTTAGCCACCTGTTGATCCTGCTGGGCGACACTCTGTTGAAGCTCGGTCAAAACCTGTTGATAATCTACCATCGACGAACGAAACTCCCCGAGTTTCCCACCTTGAGCTGTTAGGAGTTGTTCTTCCGCACTGACTTGGTGACGAAGCTCCTTTACAAGAGGTTCAAGCGTCTCATGTGAGTGCTGAACTGATGTTTCTACAGTCTGTACTTTCGTATCGAGCTTGGCGATTTTTTGATCCAACTCGCTCACAAGATGTTGATTCTGCTCAACGGCACCACGCACTTGCGATAAATCGGTTTCCTTCAATGTCGCAACCTGGTCCATGACTTCAGCACGGGCATGCAAAAGCTCTTGAATTTCCTCACGCTGACGCGCAATCAGAGTATTCGCTTTATCCAACGACGTGTTGGCATCAGTCACGGCCTGTTGAAGAGAGGTTTTACTTTTATCAAGTTGACGAATCTTCGCATCTAATTCTCGCTTGATTCGGACGACATCAGCCTGTTGCGCCACACACCCCATAACAATGGTGCTCATACCCAGAATGATCATCATTGCACAACAGCGCACAAAAATTGTTGAAACATTTCTCATAAAGATATTATTGCCCTTTGACATTCCAACGACACTCGAAAAGAAAGATTACACCTCACCAGATCATTCATCACTAGCGCATAGCCGTAGCCGCAAAAGTCATCCCTAAAACCAAATGAGCCCGACGATTTTTTTGATAACAAGGTTCCGTCGCATCCCTACAGGCGGGATTGTCTTTTCCAAATGACATAACCTGCAGCTGTTCGTCTGACACACCTAAACTAGTGAGATAGTTTTTTGTTCGAAGCGCTCGTTTCTCACCCAACACATAGTTATACGAGGACGTCCCTCGACCATCACAATGGCCTTCGATCGTCACTGCGGCCTCAGGGTGAGCTTTTAACCATTCAGCATTCGCGATCAAAATGGTTTTAGCCCGCTCATCCAGCTGAATACTATTAAATCCAAAGTGGACATCTTCCAACCCACTTTGTGAGGTGAATTGTTCAGCACGAGTACGATTGACCCAGTAATCATTTGGAGACCCCGCTCCAGTGCCATCGATACCGAACTGTGAATCCTCTTCAATCAACGCTTCTTCCAGCAGATCAGTAAATGTGCCAGATTCACCAGGGAAATAGCCTTCACCACCCGCAATCTTTTCAGATGCACCGTTTCCTAAGGATGTCGGTTGCTGCGCAACCATTCGAGCCTTCGTAAATTTTTTCGAATGACCTTGACTCCCATGCGAGGTCCGGTGTCCGCACCCCATGGCCAGAGTGATCATCACGAGAACGAGACCAGCAGCAAAGATTTTCATCGGTTGTAAGCGAACGATCATGGATCAATACTCCTTTTTCCCACACAGACGAATGGTCTCATGAGAATAAAACCACTAGCATCCCTATATCTTGGTGATCTAAGAAGCAAAAACAAGGCCAGAATAGTTCTCACAAAATTTCAACATTGATAGACCCACACATCGATAATAAAAATAATAGAAAATTTCTGCTCCACTCAAATGAGATTTTTAACTCACTATTCTAAGATTTCACGTGTTGTCCTGCGTAGTTACGATGACAGATGCTCTGTTGCCTACGGAAATACGACAGAAGCATATACGACAGAACTCACTTGCTTGTCGCTATGGAAAGAGGCATATCGTAGGGAACAAGAGACAAATCTTGTCCGGTTTCATTTGCGAGGGAGCACGCAGCTTTTTCTCAACAATCGTGGCTTTTCATCAACGAAAGAAAAACCAGAAGGGTTCTAGGACCGGTAGCTGATAACGAAATATGTTGAAAAGAAAAAGGAAGAAGAAGTCTGAGAAGAGAATGGCAGATACTTTCTATTCAATATTCCATTCTGCAGTCGCAAAATACCAACGCGAGCCACCAAAATCCTTCGCTCGATACATAGCCTGATCAGCCATCGCCAACAGATTCCGTGAGTCCGTTGAATCATTTGGGGAGACAGCAATACCAATGCTAATCTGCACCGGAATATCTTGCCCATCTAACGGAATGGGTGGCGTCAGACAGTCGAGGATCTTTCTTGCCACTTGTCGAATATCTTGAATCCGCTCTAGCCCTTGCAAAACAATGGTAAATTCATCGCCGCTTAATCGGGAAACCGTATCTGTAGTACGCACACACGATACCAAACGCTTAGCCACCACGCGCAAAAGACGATCCCCGATTTGATGCCCATGCTGATCGTTGATATTTTTAAAATCATCCAAGTCCAAAAATAGGAGCGCTAACAAGGTGCCATCACGCCTGGCCTGCGCCAAACCCAACTGTAAATGATCTTCAAACATGATCCGATTCGGCAAATCCGTTAGAGAATCATGGTACGCTTGATGCTTCATTTGCATTTCAGCGACCGCTCGACCCGTCACGTCATGGAGGCTCACAACAAAATGTGTCGTGAACCCCTGTGCATCAACTAAGGGAGTCACCATCTGCTCAAAGACGAGTGATTCACCATTGCTCCCCTTTTCCATAACTTCTGTTTTCACACAACCTACCGCCTTTGTGGTGGCTGCGAACGTTGGCCACGCTTCCTGAAACTGCGCATGAGGGAAAGAACGAAGGCGTGTTCCTACCACCTGATGAGAGATGCCCCCAAACGTTCTAGAAAAAGCTTGATTCATCCATTCAATACGACCTCGTGGATCGGTCACACAGACAGGATCAGGAACAGCACTGAGAACAGCAGTATGAAGGCGAAATTGCTCAATCTCCATTCCTTGGACCAGCACATTCTCGATCTGATGGCCCAAAGCCTCTAATGATCGTTGCACAGCCAAATCGAACACCTTAGGCATTCTCGAGCACACAACCAGCAGACCTGAAATATCGCCTTGTCCCAAAGGGACACAATATGCTTCCTGAAGTTGAAAGGCCGACGGAAACCATGAAAATTGACCAGTATGTGGAGTATCCCGAGACACTAACGAGCCTTCAGCCTCTGCACATGCTTGGATTAACTCATCCTGCCGAGAAATCGACGACCACCACGACAATCCATGCGCATCCCAATCTAAAGCAGGCATCGACGCATGCGCGCGCAAGTGAATTCGTTGCCCGTTCCGCACGGTCGCCATCCATACGAACGGATATTCAAACGTCTGCACTAACCCTTCGCAAATTCGCGTCATACAACAATCAAGACTCTGTCCATTAAAAAGTTCCGTTTCAAGGCCTTGCATCAAGGTGGCAAAGGGATGTGAGCGAGGAGACTCCTGATGCATACGCAATTCCCAATGCCACGCCGTGACGTTCCTCGATTGATCCAGCATCGGGGCAACAGAACACATCATCCTTTGCAAGCCTTTTCCTAACAGAGTCATGTTTACCACCCAGGACACAGACCCTTGAGGCAGGTCAAGAGACTTCAATTGTTGTCGAATCAAACGCCATTCCTCATAAGGAATCCACTCAGCTAATTTGACCGTCCCTATATTGGCCACATCCATATTCAATGCATCAACCGCTGCATCATTGGCCATCAGCACCACACCTTCACAGGATGTCATCAAATGGATGGGACCGCGAGGAACAGAAACATCGCCTAAGACTGAAACCACGCCCACATCAGTACGATCCAAGTCTGTCAGCTCTGCGAGAATATGATGAAGACGTCCG
Organism: Phascolosoma agassizii; assembly: GCA_035593235.1. Taxonomy (NCBI): domain Eukaryota; kingdom Metazoa; phylum Annelida; class Sipuncula; order Phascolosomatiformes; family Phascolosomatidae; genus Phascolosoma; species Phascolosoma agassizii. The sequence continues at coordinate 7,001 of JAVJHY010402095.1, read as the reverse complement.
GTTAAACGTTGCAGAGCCTGACTCAGCTCTTGTTCTTGCGCAGATTCCAGGTCACTCGACTCGGCGTGAAGATCGCGTAAAGATTGTTGGAGTAAACGTTGGAGTTGGTGAAAAGTCGCCACGGATCGAGTTACCTCTGTGGAAGAAGTAGAAAGACTCCTTGTTAGATCTAAGATCCGAACACTCAATGTAAGTTATCCTTTGTCACAGACGGTGACACGTCAACCCATCAAAAGAAGGAGACCCGTTCAATGTATGATATCGATCGAATCATGAAAAATACACTTCGAGCGCACGCACATGCAATACTATAGGATGCGAAAAATAGCAGTCTCGCTGTTATGACGCAAGAGTCAGTATACCAGCATCTACGTCACCCTTCGCTTGCCCATATCGTTGCACCGTACCAATATCTGACCAATAACCAGCATGAACAAAGCCTAAGATACGAAAACCTTCAGCAAGCGCACGGGTATAGGAATCAATAATCGAAAAGAACGTCCCCGTTGGTGCAGCATCCATGATAGATGGATCAAGAATATGGACACCCGCAAACATTCGAGACGTAATCGCAGGCTTTGACGCATCCTCGGAAACACCTTGGCCATTAATTCTCAGAATATGATCCTGGTCATCGGACTCAACGGCTCCCCACTGTGCGGCTTGAGGATCATCACGTAACACCAAAGTGGCCACTCCCCCATGGGAATAATGAAAATCCAGAAAAGACGGTAGATCCAAATCAATCAAGGTATCACTATTCATGACGAGGAAAGGCTGACCATCAAAAAACCATTCAGCAGCCTTCAGACCTCCTCCCGTTCCTAACAACTCTGGCTCATGCGAATACTGAATCTGCATATCCCAACGTGAGCCATCTCCCAACACCTCTTCAATCATCGAACCTAAATAATGCAGATTAACAATGACCTCTCGAATGCCACCAGCTCGCAGCAAGAGCAGATTCCATACGATCAACGGAGTCCCACCAACCGGCAACAACGGTTTGGGAATGGTATTGGTCAACGGTCGTAGACGGGTACCTAATCCCGCTGCGAGAATCATCGCTTTCATGACAGACCTGTCGAGTATGTATTAAATTCCACGCTTGTTCACAGCATTTGGGATTGTTCAAAAAAGTCCGCCCAACAAGGCCGTAGCCTTTTTGACGCGCGGAGCGTACATCCCGGACATGAGCACGACAAAATGGCGAGAACGCCGTTGGTGGGCTTTTTCAACAATCCCATTATTGCCATTCAGGAACGTAAGGGGAGAGGTGTTTGAGCAAACGATGCAGTTGAGGGTATTTCGTTAAATTGGCATGCACGTTTTGTAAAGTTCGCGGAATAGAGGCTAAAAAATTTGGATTCCCCTTCACTCGATCAATATACACAAACCGCCCAGCAGCTTTCAGGTTGCGCTGAATGCTGGTGAAATCAAACAGGCGACGAAATGTGTCAACGTCATCTAAATACATCGCGGTACATTGCGATGAAGGAAGCGCCTGACGCATCTTCGCAACATAATAAGCGATTAATTCATCGATCAATAATTCATCCAAGGCAATATAGGAATCCCGAAGGAGTGAGGCTAAGTCATAGGTGGCAGGCCCCATTAACGCATCTTGAAAATCGATCACTCCCAATCGCTCCCCATCCACCATCAAATTCCGGGAATGAAAATCCCGATGCGTCAACACCATCGATTGCTCAGCCAACCATGTGGCGATCTTGTTGAATTCCTCCTGGACAGGAATCGCGTCTTCTGAACGCATGGGCTGGCCCTGACGAGCCACTATCCCATATTCCATAAAATGTTCGAACTCCCACAGATACAATGGCGCATCAAAGGAGCGAGAAAATGCAAGACAAGAATTTTTTGATGGAACGGAGGCTTCCACATGTATCTGGACCAACACATCTATCGCTTGTCGATAGAAGGCTCCGGTCGCGTTTGACGTTCCCCCTTCACAGGCCTGAGCAAGCGTGACATCACCGAAATCTTCCAAATAAAGAAGTCCCGCAGATTCATCATAAAAATATAATTCCGGAACGATAATATCGGCCATCTGTAAATGCTTCAACACATTGATGAACGGGAACTCTGAAATCTCCGGCTCTGTTCCACTAACCCCTTCCTCGGATACCTTAAACCCTTCGGGGTCAGCTAATTGCATCACAATAAGTGAAGAAACTGGTGCGGCAGAAAGATGCACTCGATAATAGCGACGGTTCGACGCATCGCCAGTCAAAGGCACGCATTGTTCAAGCGTACTAGAAAACGGAAGCGTGGCTCGAAGTGTGGAAGAAAGACGTTGAATATCCAGAGCAGCAGGAGTTGCGGTGTTTCGAGATTCCATTCTCGCCGATTATACGATCCCCCTTACGTCTTGTCATCTGGGTTTACGAGACAGAATCAAAAGACCATCATAAATAGATTGAAAATCTACACCTCCATCTTGTTGTTCTAGAGAAATCATGAACCTCTAACGCAAAAGTTCTAGTTGATGACCATTCCATTTCTGTCTCTTGAGTCACTTCCCGACACAACCCTGGCACATTCTGAATGCTCTGCGGAAACCAGAAAATCCCACTTTCGCCGCTGGAGATAAGCCATTAGTCACATATTCAATAATTGGCACGACTGTTGAAACAGTGATATTCATTCATACTAGAATGGGCACGTAACATTTACAAATCGGTCTCATTCATTTTTTTCGTCTCATTCGTTTCTTTAGAGTCGCGACATGGCGAGAGACAATTGTGAAGAGACTGAATAAGGAATATCACAAATGGTCCATGGACTTAGCTTTGATATCGAAGAACATTTTCAGGTCGCCGCCTTTGATTCGACCGCCCGGCGCCGTCATTGGGAGACTCAAGAAAGTCGCGTGGAACGTAATACCCAGGTCATTCTGGACGTGCTTGAAAAACACCACATTAAAGCCACCATGTTTGTCTTAGGGTGGGTGGCTCAACGGCATAAAACTTGATCCGGCAGATTGTAAAGGCTGGGCATGAATTAGCCTCTCATGGCTATGGCCATGAACTGATTACGGGACAAAGCGTCAACACGTTTCGCGAGGATGTGCGGTTGGCCAAACAAACGTTAGAAGATATTAGTGGCCAGACCGTGTTCGGCTATCGAGCTCCCACCTTTTCGATTACCAAAGAAACCCAATGGGCGTTGGCTGTTTTAGTTGAAGAGGGGTACAGCTATGATTCAAGTATTGTCCCGATCGTCCATGATTTTTATGGGATTCCGGGAGCAAAGCCCACGATTCATACCATAGAAACCGCCTCCGGCCCCCTTATTGAAGTTCCTCCATCAACTTGTCGGTTGGCCGGGTGTCAAATCCCTATCGCCGGTGGCGGCTATTTCAGGCTCTTTCCCTATTATGTATTGAAAAAGTTGCTCCTGCGTGTCGAGGCCATCGGGCAGCCGCTCATCATGTATTTGCATCCATGGGAGCTGGACCCCGGGCAGCCACGGATGCGGGGCTCGTTTCTGTCGGAGTTTCGCCATTATCTCAATCTCGATAAAGTCCAGGGTCGACTGACTCAACTCCTCCAAGATTTTTCGTTTGGACCCATTCAAGACCTTATTGCCCACCCAGTAAAGGTTACGCCTAGCCTAGTTCCTATAGTGGCGTAACGACTGAATGCACCTTCACCCTCACGCCAACTCTCTCCCTGAAAGGGTGAGGGAGGTTGGAGATAAGCCTGTCGGGGGTCAAAAAACACGACAAAAAAAATGAGGGCTTCATCAGTTGATGAAGCCCCCATTCAGAATTGCTCACATTTTTTTTAAGATGAGATTAGGCCTGCGTCTTCACGCCTTTCTTCCATCGCCAGAATCCGAGACCCGCTAACCCCGAACCCATTAAGAACATGGTGCCTGGTTCTGGCGTATGCGTCGTACCGCCGCACCCAGGAGTACCTGGTTCATCACATGGTTCACCATAAAGTTTCAAACTTCCACCATTCCCAACATTTTGCATTCTGACAAACAGGGAGTCGCTGTTTAAGAGTGGAGCACCACTAAACTCCATGGTTAAAGTCGCTTGGGTAAAGTAGTTGGGCAATGCAGCCAAGGCCGTGCTACCAATGGCAGAAGGATTGTACAATGCCCCTTTGATTTGAGCTGGTGATCCAGCAGTGGGTAAAAAGTCTAAGCTTACACCGGCAACATCTGTATTCATCACCCAATCCGCAGTACCTGATTGATTATCAATGGGTACCAATACATTCGTGGAATCCAAAGCAGTTAAGGACCAACTGGTCAACCCGAGGAGCGAATTATTGAGTAAATCAAACCCAAAACCGGTGATTCCTGGGGCATTATCTCCAGTGCCACCATCCAGTGACGTTGGCGACGTATTGTCAATCAAAGCGGTCAAAATATTCCCTGAAATCGAGACGTCCATAGTAGCGGAACCTGTTCCTCCACTGTCAGATCCTAAAAAGTTATAAGATTCCGCTTGTACCTGCGTACTCAAACCAAATGCCAAGATGCAGCTTAATAATCCAATAGTTTTTTTCATTTCCAATCCTTTCTATTCAAAGCCATACAAATAATTGAGCTCCAAAAAATCTTCGTATTTTAGAAACTCCTTGCAGCGTTGATAGAGCAGGGATTATGCCAAGCAAAAAATCATGCATTCATCCAAAGAAACTATTGTTTTTAAAGGGTAATTTAGAATCTATGGGACGAAAATATCATAGAGCTGTAAAAAACCAGTCTGAATATTTTCTGAGGCAGAGAAGAAAAACAAAATACATTGGACACTATCAAAAAAAACCAACCCACATTGTTACGCAATATTCAAGACAGAATAATTAACAAAATTAAGGGTATTATTTGAGTGAATAAAAATTCCCAGTGTTTTCAATATATTGTACGGCCCAGAAGTGTCGATTTTTTTTCAATGCGAACCTTCTGGCTGGAAGCATTTCTTCCGTTGAACGAAAAAACCTAAGCTGTTTTAGAAAAAAGAGAGTCGCCACCTTTACGCAATCTCAACAAAAAACAATTAACTTAGGAAAAGTTAAAGAATTCTGCCAATGGTCCTATGCTCCCTAGTGGGCTCAATCCATTAGCACCAACATTTTCTACAATGGCAAGGAGTCACAGCCCTACAATCACTATCATTAGTAGATATTCATTCCTGGAATGAAATTTCTACAATTCCAGAAAGAAGCACCGCAATGTAGTTTTTTTGATGAAACCTAAGATGTGCGTGACAATTAACAAATGGCCTACGATTAAAACTCTTTGAGATTTAGGATTGGGTAAGCCAAAAATAATTAAGACACTTTCTGGAAACAAGATTGTTCCCAAATCAGCAATTGTTTCTTCGGAATTGGAGGCTGTCCAAGCGGAGGAGTATCAACTTGGAAAAAATAGGCTTGGAGAAAGAGAAGATGCTGTAGGGGGGGGGATGTGCTTCATTCCAAGAACGGCAGAGATAGGCACCAAGGAAGTGGCGATTATCTTAATGCCTTTCAGGGACCAATTGCTGCAAATATTTTCGCCACCGGTAGGTGAGATAGGGAAATTTGTCGAAATTTGATTGATCCAAGTTCGGTGACTGCATCCGTTTATTAAACACATCCACTGTAGTTCCATCGATTAATTGCCCCGGCATCACAAACCACCCATCATATTTACAAGACGTTATGGCTTCTATGAGGTGGGCAATACCGTCTGTGGCAACAGAACAAACCTTTTCAGCACACAAAAAAAGAGAGCTGCAGCTTCAACGTGCAGCTCTCTCTCTGAAAGCGCGAGGAGGTTGGAGATCGGCCTGTTGGGGATTAAAAAACTAGACAAAAAAAGAGGGCTTCATCAGATGATGAAGCCCTCATTCAGAATTGCTTACGATTTTTTTGAAAGATGCGATTAGGCCTGAGCCTTCGTGCCTTTCTTCCATCGCCAAAATCCGAGGCCCGCTAACCCGGAACCCATCAGGAAAATAGTACCTGGTTCAGGAGTTGATTGCGGAGGATTGTCCCCACCGGTGTATGTGTAATGACTCAACCTCTCAATATTACAATTACCACAGCCACCCCCACCCGAGAGGAACTGAACCTGATCATTCGACCATACGAGCTTATCTAATTCAAAAACATTTCTGAAAACAAAGGTATCCGCAGTGGCAGTGGTACCACCTGTTCCAAATTTCAACAAGAAAAAGCCTGGCTGGTCTGGAGCCACATTGAGGTACCATGAGTCAGACCCGTTAACCATCGCGGTAGTAGTGGTCATGCTCAAATCCAGCGTCAAGTTGTTTTCCCCTGACAGAGTTTGAAGTAAATCAAGTTCTGCCGCAGCCCCTGAATTTCCAAGGTCCGCACTACCTAGGAGTTCGTCAATCATAAAAGAAGCACTGGCGGCAGAGACACTCAGTGCCGTTACAAAAAATGATCCCATGGCAATACTCAAAAGTTTGTTTTTCATGTTTCCGTACTCCTTATATGAATGAAAGAATGTGAAGAACCTACAAATCATTTTCACGTTGCAATACCACGATCTAAAGCAAATCAAATGCCACTTACATTTCATGCCATAAGGTACTGTTTTTGTTGCAAATTATTCATTTCAAACAAGAATAGTCACTGATGATCACTCACGGTATGTCGGTTCTTAATTATGAGGAACGAGTACTATCAAGAAAAAAGAAACAGGAAAGATAGGCAAGGGGTAGGAAGTAAAAAAATTGAAATTGAGGGCTTGAGAAAAAACTGTTAAACAAATTGACGTTATCTACGGCCGTTCTCGAATAGTCAGAGAAAACCATCATATTGACAAGACGTTATGGCTTCTATGAGGTGGGCATTACTGTCCGTGGCAACAAAACAACCATTTTCAGCACACAAAAAAAAGTGGGCTGCAGGTGTTTTACCTGCAGCGCCCACACAAGAAAGTCGAGGATGGCTGGAGATAGGCTTGTAGGAGATCCAAAAACACGACAAAAAAAATGAGGGCTTCATCAGATGATG
>JAVJHY010401054.1:0-19992 GCA_035593235.1 Phascolosoma agassizii | reverse complement strand
ACTTGCCGCCCTGGAGACTGACGACGAAGTAGACCGCGAGACCCAACTGGATCACCGCGGGAACGAAGAGCAGAGGTCGCCGCCAGCCCAGCAGCGCGGCGGCGCCGAGTAACGCCAGGATGGCAACCTGGGTTGGACGTAGCACCGGCGCTTGAATGTTCCGCCAGCGCCAAGCCAGGCCGGAAGCGCCCGAGAGGAAGAGAATCCCGGCGACGGCCCGCAGCCCGAAGCGTTCGAGTGCGGCGTCCAGCAAGAGTGGATACGCGGCCACGCTGAAGATGCCCAGGAAGATCAGCCCGACGACCGGAGGCGGCGGTTGCCGGAAAGGATGACGATGGGGGTGCTTGGGTCGGCCGGGGCCGCTGAGGTTCGCCGTCATCGGATCAGAAAAGTGGACTCGGTGTCATCATCCGCGTCAACGGGAGATCCCCGCCGGCATCGCGGCCCAGCAGTTCGAGACTACGGCTTCGCACCCCGTTGAAAATCTCGCCGGTCTTCTCCAAGACGGCCCTCTGGCTCCTTGGGAGACCCACCTCTTCCACGAAATCAATATTCTGAAGCCCGTAGTAGAAGACACCTCCGTTGTTCTGGAAGTAGTTGCCGTTGGCTTGTAACCCCGACTCCACATGGCGGAAGAGGTCGGTGAAGTTCTGCAAGGCCTGCAACACGAAGCGCTGTTGCCGCACCTGCCGACGCAAGAACTTGTCGTCGAGATGCTGGTCCTTGAAATAGGGATCTACCCAGAGGTTGTAGTAGCAGCCAAGGTCGAAATCCCATTTGACCCGCATCAAGTCATAGCTTCCGAGCAGACCGTAGGCGCCGCGGTAGAGACGCATGGCCGCCTCGTGTCGGAACTGCATGAAGCCGTCGTACAACTCGGTGCGCTTGCTACGGGCCTCCTCGTCTTCGCCTTCTTCGTCGCGACGAATCAAGTCGCAGAGGAAATCATTCTCCAGAGCGATGAAGTCGGCCCCCGGGCTGTAAAGCGGGTCGGCGAAGGTGGCGGCCTCCCCTACCAAGCCCCAGCGATCGGCGGAGAAGAAACGCTGGGTTCCGTAGGAGAAGTTCTTGAACGAGGCGACGTCGATGCACTTGGCTCGACCCATCAGAGATGCGAGGGCAGTATGGGACTCGAGGAAGCCCCGGAAGCCCTGCTCCGTCCGCAACACCCGGCTGTCGACAGGCGGTTGCCCCACGAAGCCGATGCTGCTGATCCCGCCCCGAAGAGGAATCACCCAGATCCAGTAGCCGGGGTAGCAGAAATGGATCGTGGAGATGCCTCGGCTGGTGTGCCGCACCCGAGCCGAAAACGCGGGATCGCCCCAGTCGTCCAGATCGGCGAGCCCTTCAAAACGCCCCCAGACCGCCTGGATCGGATGCGCCTGTTCCTTGACCCGCAGCCCGAGGGCGCGGCCTATTAGGCCGGTGCGCCCGCTGGCGTCGAGCAACCAGCGCGATTCGACCCGGTCGATCTTTCCGTCCCTTGCGATCTTGAACGAATGAGGATCTCCGCCAGAACCGACGGCGAGTTCGGAGACACGTGCGCCCAGATGGACCCCGACTCCAGCCTGCATGTTCATCGTCTGCAGATCGCGGTCGAGACGTGCGCGATCCACCTGGAAGGCCGGATGAAAGGGCAGATTGATCGAGCCGATCTCGCTCATCTCGGTGAGTTCGGCGTTCTTGGCCTGGTTGTCGAAAAAGTAGCGGAGGCCGTTCTTGGGCAGATGATTCTCGTAGAGGTAGCGGGACAAACCAACTCTTCGGGTCAGGTAGGAACTCGCAATCTCTACGGTCGACTCGCCCACCTTGTAGGAGGTCTCCGTTTCCTTATCGAAGACCCCGATCGTCAAACCGGGGACCTCACGGGTCAGCTGCCGCGCGAGCAGGCCGCCGGCCATACCCGACCCGAGAATGGCGACATCCAGCTTCACGGGGCTGCCGGCGCCCCCGCACGGTCGGATCTCGCCTTCTTCCCGTCGCTCACGTCAAGCCTCCGTCCACAGCCAGCACCTGGCCCGTAACATAGGCCGCACCTTCGGAGAAGAGAAACGCCACGGCGGCAGCAACCTCTTCTGGTTTGCCGAGGCGCCCCGAGGGAATCATCGCCGAGATCGTGTCGGCCTGAGCCGGGTCTAACATCTCGGTTTCGATCAGACCCGGAGCGACCGCATTGACGGTGATCGCCCGACTGGCCAGCTCCAAGGAGAGAGCCTTGGCGGCGCCGATCAACCCGGCCTTCGAGGCGGCATAGTTGACCTGACCTCGGTTGCCGCGCAGGCCCGACACCGAGGACATCACGACGATGCGCCCGCCCAAACGCGCGCGAACCATCGGCATCACCAAAGGCTGTACGACATGCTGGAAGCCGTCGAGGTTGGTGCGCAGGACCCGGTCCCAGCTCTCGCCCTTCATGGCGGGGAACGCGGCGTCTTCATGGATGCCCGCATTACAGACGACGCCGAAGAAGGCGCCGTGCTCGGCGATGTCAGCAGCCAGAGCATCCGCGCAGGCATCGCGATCCGTGACGTCGAAGCCCAGCGTGTGAGCACTGCTCCCTGCTCCTTCGCAAACCCGCACGGTCTCGGAGGCGGCGTCAGAGCGACGCCCATAGTGAGCCGCGATCTGAAAGCCCTGGCTTGCCAGCGCCACCGACACGGCGCGACCGATCGCACCGCTGGCGCCGGTGACCAAAACCCGCCGAGGGCCGTCGACGCTACGCTTTCGCCTCAGCGCCACGGGCCCGCTCCCGAGGGCGGCCCCGTCAGGGCCTCCATGTTCTCGTAGATCATCACGTTGAGCGTGCCCTCCGCCAGCCCGGTCGTCGCCCCGAGTGGCCGCAGCGTACAGTGGAACGCGTTCGCCCCCACCCCTCGTCCCCGTACCAACTTCGCTGTGACTTCAAGCTCTGTATCCGGGTCGAAGGCCTCGGTCGGCAGCGTCGCCTTTCGGGAGCCCAGAAACAGGCCGGGGCGAGGTGCCTCATCCAGGTCGCGGGCGAGCAGACCTCCATGTACCGCGATGCACTGCGCCATCCATTCCAGCGCTACGTGAGGCGCGATGCGTCCATCCGATTCGGAAAATAGACGACTCGCGCCGGCTCGCAGCGAACACGTGGTTTCCCCGGGATCGTGGCGGAGGACTCGGCCCAACAACGCCATCGGACCGGCGTGGGGAATCAGTTCATCCACGGGAGGGAAGCTCATGCGAGCGGATCCTCGCCGGCCCAGGTGTCGTAGAAGTTGAACCACTGGTGAGGCTCCTCCTCGCACCAGCTCTCGAGCCTGGCCACGTAGCTCTGCAGCCATTCCGCGGCTCGCTCCGCCCGCAGCGCCCGAGGGATCTTTCCGCCAGGATGAAGCGGTTCGACGACGGCCTCATAAGTCGCGTCGTCGCGCCGAACACAGACCGCAAAGAGAAGCGGTGCGCCGAGTACACCGGCCAACAGAAAGGGCCGCAGCGAGAACGGGGCCGGATGCCCCAGGAAGGAGACTCGACGCACTTCCCGATCGCCCGGCCAGACACGATCGCCGAGGATCCCGACGAACTCGCCACGATCCAGGCATTGGCGAATTTCGAAGGCCGTCCGGGTGCTGCTCGGGTCGAGTGCGATCACCCGGACCTGACTGGTGGGATCCAAACGCTTCAGGAAGCTGGAGATCAGTTCGGCGTTCCGGGTGTACATGAGGACGTTCACGACCAGGCCATGCTCCGTCGCCAAGAGCCGCATCATGTCGAAGCTGCCTAGATGGGAGCCCAAGAGGATTGCGCCCTTCCCCTCCCTCGCGAGCTGGAACAGATGTTCGCTCCCGCGGTGTTGAAAGTGAATTCCCGAAAGGCCCCCGCCCCAGGCGACCATCCGGTCGAACACGTTGACGCTGAAAGCCCAGACGTGACGCTGCGCGGTCCAGAACGTCGGTTCGGGATGCACCTTTTCACCGCGGGAAGCGCGCAGGGCTCGTGCATAGCGGAAGTGCGCCCGCCGCCCTTCTCGGTTCATGGCCGTAAAGTAGAGGGCCGCTGGCCATACGAGATGGCGCGACAGGGTCCGACCCAGAAGCCCATAAAGGCCAGCCATCAACCGCAAAGCCAACTCGGAGCCACGCTCCGCGGCCTGAGCCCAGGCTGCCTTAGGCGCGCGCGGACTCTCCTCTGGTTGGCTGTTCACGAGGACTCGGCCACGGACGAGACAGGTCGGTGCAGGAGCAAACGCGGAAGGCGCAGGAACATCCCGACACCGAGCCGAACGTAGAGCAAGGTAAGGCGAGCATCGTCCTGAATCGCCCTGAAATTCGAGTGGCCACCTTCGGGATAGATGACAGGTGTGGGCAGGTTGACGACCGGCACACCGGCCCACACCAGACGCACCGCCAACTCCGGCTCAAAATCCATCCGACTCGTGGTCGCCACGCGATCCAACAAGGCAAGAGTGGGTTCGAGGGGCAGCCCTCGAAATCCGATCAACGGATCCTGGATCGCAGTCGAGAGGGTCGCCAGCCAGACGAGCCCAACGGAGAGTTTTCGGCCGTAGAGCCGGATCCAAGGCACAGACCCATCGAACTCGGGTTTCCCGATCACGAGCGCGTCGGGGTGATCTTTCATCGCTTCAAGAAAACGTGAGATATCCGGCACGTGATGCTGGCCGTCCGCGTCCAAGTGGATCACATGGCTGTAGCCACGATGGGCCGCGACTCGGAAGCCCGTGCGCAGCGCCACCCCCTTTCCGGCGTTCTCACGGTGCCGGTGCAACTCGACGAAGGGGAACTCTCGCGCCAACTGCTCGAGTGTCTCGCGGGTCTCCTCGTCGCTGCCGTCGTCGACGACGAAGCAAGGCAAGCCAAAGGCGGCCAGATCTTCCAGCACTGCACCCAGGGGCTCGCCGTGTTGATAGACAGGAATGACCAGAGCCACCTTCATCCTAGCTCCACCTCGATACGCCCCGATGCAAACTCCCGATCTTTGTCGTGGATCCGGAAGCGAACTCGGGACTTGCCCCGGTCTTCGGCGTTCCTCTGAACCTCCAACGTGACGCGAGCCCCAGGAAGCAGGGAATCCTTGAACTTCAGGACCTCCACCCCACGCGCCCGCACGGCGCAGCCCATCAAGCGGCCGGCCGCCCGCAGAACCCATCCCAACTGCACGACCCCCGGGACCACGGGCCAACCGGGAAAGTGACCCTCGACTTGGGCCAGGTCCATCGGCACCTGGATCTCACAGCAGAGTCGCTCCTCTTCCTTGCTCTCCTCGAGGATCTGGGGCTCCGAAGGTCGCTCCAGGGCGGCGGCAAGGAGCGCCTCCCTCGGCAACTTCCCGCGCTCGTCTCGCGGCAGGGTGTCAACAAAACGCCACATGCGGGGAAGGAGGACCCGATCCCAACGAGGCGCCAGATCTTCGCTCAAGCCAGTGGAGAGGTGGCGACGCCCCGCTTCGGTCTGAACCTTCCGACCCTCCGCGGAGAGGACGACGATCGCTGCCACTCGGGCCTCTCCGGCCCGATCCACATCGACCAGCGCTGCTTCCGAAACCCAGGCATGGCCTAACAACTGGCTTTCCATATCGGGCAGCGAGAGGCGCTTCTCACCGATTTTCACGATGCGATCCACACGGCCGCTGACCCGAAAGCGTCCGTCGGCTTCGATCTCCACCCGGTCGCCCATCTCGAACTCGAGGCGACCCTCGGCCTGGAGACTCCCCACGCTGACGTAGGGCGAACGCACCCGGAGGCAACCCGTCGTCTCGCTCCGGTGCACCTCGACGCCGCCCATGGGCTGCCAAATCGTGTTCGGCTCCGCTTGCGATTGCTGACGGGACGCCACGCCCCCCGTCTCCGTTGATCCAAAGATCTCGGTGGGGGCCGCGCCGAGGGCTTCCTCGACCCCATGGGCGGTCTCCGCCGTTAAGGGCCCGCCCGAAGAGAAGACTGTGACCAACTGCCCGCGGAGCTCCGCGAGCTCGTCCCGTTGGATCCAACGGCGCAGATGGGCCGGCGTCGAAGCCAGGATCGCGGCCCCCCCTTCGGCAATGCGAGGCTGAAGCTCCTCGGCATGCAGAAGGCTCTCGGCCTGGAAGGGACGCGCCGTGGCAAGCGGCCAGAGCACCCGGAACAACAGACCATAGAGGTGATAATGAGGGGCGGTCGCAAAGACACGCGTGTCGTCCGGGAGCGACTCGCCAAAGCGGGCCTCCAACTCGGCAACCTCGTCGAGTTGGCGCCAATTCTTCGGAATCTCCTTGGCCTGACCCGTCGTCCCCGAGGTGAACAGACGCAGCACGGTCGCGTCGGGATCGAGCGAGCGCGGCGTGGCCGGGGCTCGCGCGCTCAGCGGATCCACACCGGAGCCCTCGTCGCAGACCGCTCCATCACAGCTCGCGAGCAGATCTCGCAGGGTGCCTTCCTGCCGGTTGGGCGGAAGCCACGCCACCGCCTCCGCCGCCGCTGCCCCGAACAGACCTACAGCGAAGGCGAAGCTATTCGAGCAGTCGAGCAGCCAGTTTCGGCCCCCGTGTTCCCGGAGTCGCAACGCTAGGCCTTCGACTTGCTCGGTAAAATCCCGCCATGTGTGAATACCGCGACGGTCCCAGGCGACAGGGTCGTCTGGAGACCGCGGCGCGACCAGAAGTCTTGCGAGGGGGACGGCAGACACGAATCAGGCCAGCCGACTCGCCACCACGTCAACCACGCTCTGCACGGTCACGAGGGATCGGTAGTCGTCCTCCTCGAGCGTTAGGCCGGTCTCTTCCTCCAGCCGCACCAGGAGCGCGACCGCGTCGACGCTATCGAGATCGAGATCATCCACGAGATGCGCACCCGGATGAACCTGGTCCGGTCGAAACTGAAACTCGTTCCGCAGGACCTTTTGCACTTTCCCGAGGATCTCCGCCGGAGAACTCAGCACAAAAAACCAGAGCCTTTCTCAACCATCAACATTGCGGACCTGCCTCCTCGGTAGGACATACCTCAAGAACCTGGATGAGATGAGCTTCAGCCTCGCTGCTCCGTCACGAACTGCGCGAGGCTTTCGACGGAGAAGAAGATCTTCTGATTCTCATCGGGATCGTCCCCCACCATGACGCCGTATTTCTCCTCAAGGGCCATCGCCAACTCAAGGGCATCGATCGAGTCCAGGCCAAGGCCCTCGACGAAGAGCGGCGCCGCGGTCTCGATCTCTTCCGGTGCGATATCTTCCAAAGCCAGGGCTTCGACGATCAGCTTCTTGATCTCCAGGGCCAGGGTCGTATCAGTCAAGCTCATGGTCTCCAGGATCCGTGGCAGCAGGCAGAGTGTCCGGGGCAAGCTCCAGGGCCGTCAGGTAGATCTCGCGAAGGGCGGCGGTCACTTTTCGAGCCGCGATCATCGGGTTCTCACTCCCATCGAGCACTTTGCTGGGGGAAAGGGGCGGGAGGACGCGAATATCCATCTCGACCCGGCGATCTGGAACGTCATACCAGGCTTCACCTTTCTTCATCGTGGGCGGGTCCATGGTCAGGACCACGGGAAGCAAGTCGCAGCCACTCGCCATGGCGATGTGAGCCGCTCCTCTCTGGAAGCGACCAAGCCCCTCCCGCGGGGACCGGGTCCCCTCCGGGAACATCACGACGGTGCGGCCGTCGCGCAACCGGGCGGCCGCAGTCTGGATCACGTCGGGACCCTCGTCACTGGGGAGGGCATCGACAGCGGTGACGAATCCCCGGAACAGCGGATTCCGGGACCACTCGGGACTAATGAAATTATCCGACTGGGGTAGGTGACTGACGAGGACCGCCGAGTCGATGGATGAGGGGTGATTGGCGACGATCAGATGCGGCCCCGGTCCCAGGAGCGACTCCATCCCCTCGCTGCGAATCCGCAGGACGCGAACGGCCTGCATCAGCCCGACAGCGCTCGCGTACCCCTTTTGCAGCGTGCGTTGAGCTGCAAGCGGGTCGGGCCCGACCAGCCGGGCCCGCAGTTGAAGCCAGGTCCCAAGGGCCAGGGCCCCCAAGCCGTAGTAGAGGAAGACCAGCCCCGTGCGAAGCTGCCGGGATCGTCGTGAAAGGAAACCAGTCAAGGCCGGAGAAGATACCACCGGGCTGGGCGCTGAGGAGGCCCAAACGGGCCCTCCGATCCGATCCCCCGCTCCCGGACAGATGCAGAGGACCCGGTTAGATTCTGCTCCCGTGTCGTCGGATTGCTGTCAACTGGGCCGAGAACCGCTCTCGCTGATCGATGTCTTGACTGTCGCCCGAGGCGAGCGCAGCATCGAGCTGTGGGCCGATCCGGGTTACCGACGGCGGTTGCAGCAGGGACGAGCGGCTGTCGAAGGCTCACTCCAACAGGGTGGGGCCGTCTACGGCGTCACCACCGGCGTCGGCTCTTCCGTGGGCAACCAGATCCCGGACGAGCTGCAGGCCGAGCTGCCCCATCAGCTTCTGCGTTTTCATGGATGCGGCACCGGCCGAATCCTCGACGAGGAGGAAGCCGCGGCGGTGGTCGTGGTCCGCCTGGCGTCCCTCGCCCGTGGGCACAGCGGGGTCCGTGAAGAACTTCTCGAGCGACTCTGCCTCTCCCTCGAACACCGCCTCTTGCCTCAGATTCCTGCCGAGGGTTCAGTGGGCGCCAGCGGCGACCTGACCCCCCTCTCCTACCTTGCGGCCAGCCTGGTCGGGGAGCGCGAAGTGAGCTTCGGCGGGCAGGTGATGCCGGCGGCCGCTGCCTGGAAGCAGTTGGGTCTCGAACCTCTGCAGCTGGAGCGCAAGGAAAGCCTGGCGCTGATGAACGGCACCAGTGTGATGGCCGCACTGGGCGCCCTCGCCTGGGAACGGGCCCATCGCATTGCGCGGCTTGCATCCGCCGTCACCGCGATCGCAAGCGAGGTGACCCACGGCAATCCGCAGCATTTCGACGATCGGATCTTCGCATGGAAGCCCCACGCCGGAAGTCGCCAGAGTGCCGGCTGGATTCGGCAGGATCTACAACGTGATGGTGCCCTCCCGGTGGATCGCCTGCAAGATCGCTACTCGATCCGCTGCGCACCCCATGTGATTGGCGTGCTGCTCGATGCCGCCGACTTCGCTCGGGGCCTGCTCGAAGTCGAGATCAATGGCGTGAACGACAACCCGATGGTGGACCCGGAAACCGGGGAGGTCCTCCACGGCGGCAACTTCTACGGCGGCCACGTCGCCCTAGCCCTCGATACCCTGAAGACGGCGGTGGCCAGTGTCGCCGATCTTCTGGATCGCCAACTCGCCCTGCTCTGCGCGCCCAACACAAGCGGGGGGCTCCCGGAAAATCTCGTGGCCAAAGAAGGTCCCGAGTCCGTGATCCATCACGGCTTCAAGGCCATGCAGATCAGCGCGTCGGCGCTCACGGCCGAAGCCCAAAAGCTGACGATGCCGGCGGCAGCGTTCAGCCGCAGCACCGAATCTCACAACCAAGACAAAGTGAGTATGGGCAGTATCGCGGCACGGGATGCGCTGCGGATCTCCGAGCTGACCGAGACCGTCTGCGCCATCCACACCCTGGCAGTCTGTCAGGCAGTGGACCTGCGCGAGCGCGAGGGGCAAAGCCCTGGCGCCCAGGCCTCGCAGCTGCGAGACGCCGTGCGAAAGGCGGTCCCCACATTGGATGTGGATCGCCGACAAGACCATGACATCGCTGAGGTCCTGAGCCTCCACCGCACGCGGGCCCTCGGCCTGGAGTCGTGAGCGCGGGCTCTCACGCTTGATCGCGCTGCGCACCGTGGCCGTGATGGCCTGGTTCTCGGCCATGTTCTTTGTGCTGGGTCCCTACCTAGTCCTTCGAGCCATAGGTTCTGGATTCGCGGAGGGATTCGCCCAATCTCCGCTGCTTGCAAAGATCCTGATGGGCATCGTGGTCCTGACCTTGGGCGTGCAGGTCCTGCACTTCGTGCGAGCCGGTTCGGGAACGCCAGCGCCCTTCGATCCGCCCCGCCGCTTCGTCGCGACCGGGATCTATCGATCGACCCGAAACCCCATGTACTTGCTCTACGTCGCAGTGATGGCGAGCGAAGCCTGGCTCTTCGACGCATGGGCCCTGCTGGCCTACGCCGCCGGCTTCTTCGCCCTCGCCCACGTGTATGTGACGCGAGTCGAAGAACCGGGGCTGCGGGCTCGGTTCGGCGAGAGCTACGACAACTACTGCTCGAAGGTGCCGCGCTGGTGGCCGGCTTCTTCGACGGATGGAGACCGGAGCCGGTCGTAGAAGGGTCCTGCGCGCCTACTCCACCGAGGCAGGCAAACCGCCTCTGCATGGTCTGGAGATGGGTCTTTATCGCTCGCCCTCGAAGTCTGGCGAGCGCTCGAGCTTTCCCGTCGCGGTCAGCGGCAGCGTGTCGACCACCTCGAAGCTGCGCGGCACCTTGTACGCGGGCAGGTGGGAGCGGCAGTGAGCCGCGAGTTCTTTGCGACCCGGCTCCTCGGCTCCCGGTTCGAGCTCGAGTTCTGCGGATGGGATCTCCCCCAGATGGGGATGCTGCTTCGCAAACACGCGGCTTCGCCGGACTTGGGGCAGCTGGTCGAGGACCGTCTCCACTTCTTCGCTAAAGAACTTCATCCCGGCCATGTTGATGCGGTTCGCGCGGCGGCCGGCCAGATGCAGCTTGCCAGCGTCATCGAACCAACCCTGGTCGCCGGTGCGAAAGCCGTCCGGCTCCAGCACTTGGGCCGAAGGGGTCCATGGATCCAGATACGCATCGAACAAGCCGGGGCCGCGGATACAGATCTCTCCGGTGAGATCGGAACTCGAGGCTTCGCCAGCGATCGCGGCTCCGTCGTCCGCTCGCAACCAGACGTCGTAGTCGGGAAGAGGCCTCCCAAGGCTGCCCGGCCTTGGATCCTGGAGGTCGATCACCGGCAAGCCGACCTCAATGATGCCGAGCGCTTGGCGCAGAGGTCGGCCGAACCGCTTCTCGAAACGCAGGGCGATCTCTTCGCGTAGACCTTCGGCCGTCGAGATGGCGAGGCGCAGATCCGGAAGCTTCTCTTCTCCCGCATCTTTCGAGAGCAGGTTGTAGTGATAGGGCGAGGCGTAGGAAACCGTGGCCCCTTCTCGTGAAGCGAAACCGAGGATGTCCCTCGCCAATGCATTGGCCGGCAGCAGGATCGTGGCGCCCTGCCTCAAGTAGAGAAGAATGGAGACCACGAAGTGGTGCGCCATCGGCAGCAGCCACAGCACCCGGTCCCCGGGGCCAATCTCGAGCCCGCGGTTCGCCGCGTCCAGTCGTTCGAGGATACGACGATGGCTGAGGATCACACCCTTGCGGCGGTGTGTGGTGCCCGACGTGAACCTCAGATAGGCAGGATCCATCGCACAGAACTCCCGCTGCGCCGACGCATCGAGAGACGATGGCTCATGGCGCCGCTCGATCTCAACCTCTCCGGACCTCGGGAGATGCACGCAGCCGTGCAGCCGCGAGCGTTGGGCGAAGGCCTCCAGAGCCGGGCCCGCCGTGTCATCGGGGATCGGCACCAGACATGCGCCGACAGCCAGAATCGAAAGTGCCCACTCGATGAAGCCTGGGCCCTGGGGCGCGATCAGGCCCAAACGTTGGCCGGGCGCGAAACCCGCGTCGCGGATTCGCGCGGCCTGGGCGTCGACTCGAGCCAGCATCTCTGAGTAGCTGGCACGATCGGTCGCGCCCTGCCCGCCTCCATCCGCCACCCATGCCAGGGCGAGCGGACGCTCCTTGGCCTCCTTTCGGATCCCTTCGAGGACGTTGCTCCCCCGATTCTGAATGTCCTCCCCGCTCGACAACTTCATCCCTCTCCCAACACACCACGGTCATTGCCGAGAATACGCGTCCGAACTGCGTGCGGCTCGACTCGCGAAAAATCCGACCCGGCATCCGCTGCCAAGGCTGCGGCCACCCCCGCTGCCTCCCCCGTGGCCAGTGCGGTTCCGATCACGCGTAGCGCACCAAGGCTCTCCTGGCTGCCGCCCATGCAACGCCCGGCGAAGGCGAGACGCGGGTGACTCGCGCTGACCAAAGCGCCCAGAGGAATCCCACTGGGGGCAGACGGGTGTTCAAATCGGGCCCTGCGATGATCTCGCCAGACCTCGATGGGCCACGTGGAGAGAGCCACCTCGTCCTCACGCCGACGGCCCAGGAGAATGTCATCGCGATCCAGTCGGACCACGGTCTCGCCGCGGGCCGCCTCCCGAACCCCGAGTCGAATCGGCCAATCGGCAACGTGAGCCGCTGCGAACGCGGGGCGATGTTCGCGCAGATAGGCCAGCACTTCTTCCGCGCAGGTTCGGGCCGATCGACCGAGCTCGTCCATGTAACTGGAATTGAGAGGCTGGTACGCGCCCGAGCTCGGACGAGGAACGCCGAGGGTCAGGAACACTTCTCCCTTCCGAAGACCGGGCCGAACGACCACGGACTCGCTGGAAGGAGAGAGTTCTCCGTCGTTCGCAGCTTTGGCCACCGCCGCGGTCACGTGAAGGCGGGCGTAACCGGAGAGTTCGTCGGTCTTCACCCGATCGAGCCGCAGGATCAAGGAAGGACACTGCAGTCGATCCGCGGGCTCGGCGACTCGACCCGCCCCCAAGAGCTCGGCGGCGATCGCGGCGCCGCTGGCATCCACCAACAACGACGCGGCGAAGCGCAAAGACCCGGCCTGGATGGAGAATCCGTCCCCCGTCGACTCGACCACTTCCAGCCCATGCTGGAAGCGAACCTGAAGACCGGCTTGCCCCTCCACCTGCGCCCTTAACCACCGCGCGTACCCGGCCGGATCGATGGGCAGATAGTGAACCTTCCCTGCTCGCTCGGCCGGACCGGCCGCACCGGTCCGTTGCAGCGCAGCAGGAACCCCCCCCGCCCATCCCCCATGGGCGATGCGCGCAGTCTGGGTGTCTGCCGATTCGGCAGAGCCGGCCGGGTCGTACAGTCCGCAGATCGTGTGCACCTGGGCCAAGCTTGCATTGCCGCCCAATCGGTCTGTGGCCTCCAGAAGCAGGGTGCGTGCACCGGAACGTGCTGCGGCCAGAGCTGCCGCGACCCCGGCGGAGCCGCCGCCGATCACCGCGACATCGCAGCGCTCCAGCCCGGCTCCCGGCACGGCCTAATCGCCTCCTAGAAGGTCGGCGCGAAGACTGGCCTGAATAATTTCCCGCTCCCCCTCCCGAAACACGCCTTCCTGGTGCACGTGAGTCACGTTGAGCCGTCCCTTCCGAATGCTCATGGCGGCGCTGCTTCCGGGCGAAGCGGGGACCGGCGGTGCGTGAAAAGCGTTCTCGATCGGCGCACCGAGGAAGTGGTCGATCCCCCCGGCGAACTCGCCGGTGAACGCAAAGAAGAAGGAGCACAGCTCGCCGCCCAAGGAGCGACGAGCCATGTGGGCGTAGACGCGCATCGGCGCGTGACGGGCATAGTCCATAGCGATCACCCCGTTCTCGACGTGGCCCGCCTTGATCGCAGCGACCCGTTGCGCTTTCAGGTCCGCCAACAACGCCTCGAAATCGCGGGCCACCTCGGGAAGCACCCGGAACCAAAGCAGCGAGACGCGAGTCCGAAAGATGGCCCGCTTCGAACCCTTGGGACGGATGTTCACGGGGAGCGGGACGATGTAAGCCCCCGGGTCCACACCTCGCGCCCTGAATACCGCATCATGGGCCCGAATCGCGCACGCGAGATAGAAGAGCATGGGCGTAAGGAAGCCTGCTTTTCCCTTGGCCCGCGCCACCAAGCCCTCGGTGTCAAGCTCTGCATAGGTCGTGACGTCGTAGCGCAGAGCTTGCTGAACCTTCCCAACGGGGCCTGCCAGTGAGTGAGGTGCAGGTTCGGCGAGGCCACCCATCCAACGCTGCCAACTCATGGCACGGCGGCCGCGCTCCTGCGAAGCCAGCCCCTCCGGCATCCCTGGAGCGACACTGGCCTGCTCGTCCGGCGGCAGTTCGTCTCGGGAACAGGTGCCGTTCGCCACCGACTCCAGCCACTCGACGAAGGCTTCGCTCCCCGCGCCGTCGAAGAGCATGTGCAGCCACGTCATCGCGAGGTCGGTGCCGCCGTCCCCCCGCGGCGCAACATCAAAGCGCAACAGCTGTCCCTTGTTGCCCCTGAAGGGTTCGTTCATCCGCCGGAAGAAGAGCTCCGGAACACTGTTCTCGTTGCCCGGCGATGCCGCATCGTGAATCTCTACCGGCGGCGCAAACTCGGGCCGGGCCCGATCCAGCCGATAGGCCGGCGCGCCCAGGCCGCCGCGACGCAGGATCGGTGCGTGGAGAATCGGATGGGCCTCGGTCACCTCCCGAACCAGTTCCTGAAAATGCGCGGCGTCGAAACCCGGACCGAGTCGCAGCACCAACTGGGACGCATGACTTGCGCGATTGCGACGCCGGACTTCGTCGTCGAAAGCACGAAGAAAGCAATCTGCTCCCGTGAGCAGAAGCTCAGGCGGCTTGGAGCTGCTCATGGACGCAGGCGGCGAGTGTCTCCGCCGTCTCCAAATTCTCCGGGGTCAACAGGCTCTCGTCGACCCAGACGCCGGTGGCCTCTTCGATCGACAACATCAGCTGGGTGACGGCGAGGGAATCCAGCCCCGATTCGACCAGGTTCGACTGCGGCGAAAAATCGGGGCCCGCTTCCAGGAGATCATCTCGAAGGATCTCGAAGACGCGTTGGGTGATCTTGTCCGGGGTCCATTCGCTCATCGGCGGGGAGTCTCGCGCAGATTCCCCGCCGCGCCACGGCGCCGCGCGTTTTGGCAAGGCCAAGATCCGAAACTATGTTCTGGGTCCCATGCCGAACAAGAAAATCCGCAAGGTAGCCATCATCGGGGGGGGCCCCGCCGGCTCAGCCCTCGCCACCTATCTCGCCCGAGAGGGCTTGGCCGTCGCCATCTTCCATCGCGGGACCCGGCCGCCCTTGGTGGTCGGCGAGTCCCTGGTTCCGGCGATCGTTCCCTACCTCCGGAAGCTCGGCGTAGAGGAGGAAGTCGCATCGTTCAGCCGCTTCAAAGGGGGCGCCACCTTCATCTTCAGCCTCGAAGACGGCATGAGCTTCAAGTTCCATGAGGTCCCTTCTGCGACGACCACCTACTCCTACAACGTCCCACGGGGTGAATTCGACCAGACGCTTTTCCAGGCGGCGATCAAGGCGGGCGCCCATGCCGTCGATCATTCTGTCGGGCTCGAATCCGACGACGGCGAAACCCTGCGACTGGACGAGGCGAGCCTCGAAGCGGCGCGCCCTGCCCTCGGCGGAGAGCCGGATTGGATCGTCGATGCCTCGGGCCGCTCTCGACTGATCGGCCGCTTCCTGGACTTACCCACGATCGAAGGCGATCGCAGGGATGCAGCGCTCCACGCTCACCTCGAGGGTGTGCCGATGGAGATCGAAGGCAATGTCCACACGGACCGCCTGGAGCACGGCTGGAGTTGGCGCATCCCCCTGCCCGACAAGGTCTCCGTGGGGCTGGTCGTCGGCGCCGAACTCCTGCGCGACTTCGGCAGCAGCGCGGAAGAGCAGTTCGACAACTACTTGCAGGCCGACGCCGTGACCCGTGAGTGGGCAAAAGACACGAAGCGAGTCACGCCCGTCATGCGGTACACGAACTATCAGTCGCGCACCGAGCAGGGCACGGGAGCCAACTGGTCTCTGGTCGGAGACGCGTTCGGCTTTGTCGACCCGGTCTTTTCGAGCGGGATGCTGATCGGGATGCAGAGCGCCGAGGCTTTGGCCAAGGCCATCCTCACCGGATCCGACAAGGCCTTCCAGAAATACGAGAAGTTCGTGCTGCGTAACCTCAGGGTCTGGCAGCAGGTGGTCGGCTACTACTACGACGGCCGCCTCCTCACGATGTTCCGGGTGGGCGAGTACGTTCGCCAGACCCTGCCGGGAAGGATGATGGACTTTCACTTTCGTCGACACATGCCTCGCATCTTCACCGGCGAGGGAACCACCAATCCCTACAGCCTGGGATTGGTGGACTTCATGTGTCGCTATGGGCTCGCGGGCAACGATCCGAAAGAGCTCGAAATCCGCTAGCCGCCCATGCGGTTCCATCCCGAAGCACGACAGGAGCACTACGACGCCATCGTCGTGGGAAGCGGGCTCGGGGGCCTGACCGCCGCCGCCAAGCTGGCCCAGGCCGGCCAACAGGTTCTGGTCGTCGAACGACACGACCGGGTCGGCGGCTACGCCCATGCCTTCCGGCGCGGCCGGCACCTGTTCGACAGCGCCGTGCACCTCGTGGGACGAAGCGCGGTGGAAGGTCTGCTCAACGATCTCGGGGTTGCGGACCGCTGCACCTTGTTGCCGGTCGAACCGCTCTACACCTGCGCCATGCCTGGCCTCTCGCTCTGCGCGGCGACCGGTCTCGAGGCCTTTGCCGAGGCGCACATCGAAGCCTTCCCCAGCGATGAGAAGGGAATTCGCGGCTTCCTGACCGAGTGTGTCGACATTGCGCGGGAGACGGGAGAGACCTCGGGCCTCGCTGCGCCTACCGACATCTTGCGAACGCCGGGCCGCTTCCCTGCGCTACTGCGACATCGCCGATCCAGCGTCGCCGATGTTCTGGAGGCCCACGTGAACGACCCCATGGCGCGCGCCGCCCTGACCGCGCTGTGGCCTTACCTTGGGCTTCCGCCCCAGCGGCTCTCCTTTCTCTACTGGGCCACGATGTTGCTTTCGTATCTCGAAGGAGGCGCGGTCTACTGCCAGGGCAGCTTCCAACGCTTTGCGGCGGCGCTGGCCTACGCGATCGAGAGCCGTGGCGGCGAAATCCTCTTGCGCAGTCCGGTCCGACGCATCTGCATCGAAGACGGTGCTGCGGCCGGGGTGATTCTGGAGAACGGGCAGCGGATCCACGCCCCGATCGTGATCTCGAATGGCGATGCACGCCAGACCGTGAACGAGTTGGTCGGCGAGAGCTACTTCCCCTCCCGCTATCACCAACGACTCGAGAAGCTTCGCGCTTCGATCTCTGCGTGCGTTGTGTATCTGGCGGTCGCCCGCGAAGTCGTGGCGGGCCTCGGCCACGAGACCTTCTTCTACCAGGGAGCCGACCACGAGGCCGCCTACCGGGATGCCCTGCTCGGCCGCCCCTCGTGGTTCACCGCCACCGTTCCGACGGGGCTGGATCCGAGTCTGGCTCCGGAAGGCGAGGCCCTGTTGATCCTGACCACCCTCGTCGGTGCCGACGCCGGCCCTTGGCCCGCCCGCAAGCAGGGAGTCATCGACGGGATGATTGAACGCGCGGGCTACCGCATCCCGGGCCTGCGCGATCAGCTTCGCTTTCGAGAGGGCGCCACCCCTCGCACCCTCGAGCGCTACACCCGCAACGAAGCGGGCGCGCTCTACGGCTTCGATCTCTCGCCGGCCCAAGTCGGTCCCGGGCGCCCGGATCACGCCACACCGATCCCGGGCTTGTACCTGGCCGGACATTGGACGCAGCCTGGCGGTGGTGTGACCGGCGTTCTCAACTCGGGCCTGCAGTGCGCGGAGAAGGTGCTCTCGGGGAACCGGGGCGCCTAGCCAACCAAGCAGGGCCTGTCCCTGAGCACCTCCCCTTCATTCGTTGTCCTTGGTGCGACGGGCCTTCGCGAACTTCGAAGGCGGAGGCTTCGGGCGCGAACACACACCCGCGCTCCAGCCCCCGCTCCGCGACGCGTCGCCGAAACAGGGTCCCGTGCTAGGCGTTCACTCAGAAGCCGGTGACATCGGGGATGACTTCCTTCACCAGGGTTTCGAGCGGAGCGATCTCGTGAACATCCGGGATGTTGAGGATCGCCTGCTGGATCCCGACGTCGGCGAGCTCGCGCAGGTGGGCGATCACATCGGGAATGGACATGTGGTCGGGGCCCATTTGGATCGTCGAGAGCGAGGTCCGCTCGATCTCGTCGAAGTCCCGTTCGACTTCCTCACAGTGCCCCCGCAGGACATCGAGCTTTTGGGCGACGACCGCCGCCCCGGAATAGCTGAAGAGATTGCACGCATCCGCATAGAGCGCGACCAGGCGCAGCGTCTTCCGCTCGCCCATGCCCCCGACCATGATGGGCGGACGCGGTCGCTGGAGTGGCTGGGGAACGCAGAGCGTTTCGTCGAGTCGATAGTGATCGCCGTGGAAGGGGCCGTCGTCGTCAGACCACATCTGCTCCGCAATCTGCAGGGTCTCTTCGAGCCGCTCGAAGCGCTCTGCCAGAGGCGGGTAGTGGATGCCCAGTCCGTGGTGCTCCCGGTCGAACCAGGCGGCGCCGATTCCGAGGGTGGCGCGCCCGCCAGAGAGTACGTCCAGGGTCGTCAAGGTCTTCACGAGCAGACCCGGGTGGCGGTAGGTCACGCCGGTGACGAGGGTGCCGAGCCGGATTCGTTGGGTGATGCCCGCCAGGAAGTGGAGCGCTCCGTAGCCCTCGAGCATGTCGCTCTCGACGGGCCCGACCAACGGAATCTGGAAGAAGTGGTCCATCACCCAAAGGCTCGCGAACCCTCCTTCGTCGGCGATACCGGCGATCTCGCGGAGTTTGCCGGAGAGCGCTTCGGGGCCCGGAGGCCAGGTGAAGTTCGGAACCTGGAGACCAACACGCATGGAACCCTCCTTGTTGCCTCGATCCCACGCGACCGAGACGCTCTGCGAGCTCGACCTCGCGAGACCCAGCCCCCACCTGCTGGATTCGACTCTACGCGACTGGGCCGGCGACCGGTACCATGCTGCGATGGCGGAGCCCGCACCCCTGCCCGGCTCGCCGGAACCTGCCTCGGAGGTAGTCCGGAGTCCTGCGTTCCCTTGGTATTTGGCCTCCACCTCCTCCTGGTTTGGAGGCTGGGGCATGCAGCAGGTGCTGTTCCCGTGGCTCGTCGTCGGGGTGCTCCAGGCGAGCGCGGAAACCACGGGCATCACGCAGATGTCGATTCTTCTGTCGAATCTGGCATTGCTGCTGGTGGGCGGGGCTGTGGCGGACCGCTTCGAACCGCGCCGAATGCTGGTCTTTCTTCACCTCGGCGCGCTGCTTCCGATCGGCATTCTCCTGGCTGCGGTCCTGGGCGACTGGTTGTCGCTTCCGGTCTTGGTCTTCTGCGGTGTCTTGATCGGAGTCTGCAGTGCCTTCAACGTCCCGGCCCGGGACAGCCTGCTCAGGCAAGTAGCTGGCCAGGACGTCAGCCAAGCCGTGGCCAGCGTCACGACCGTGCAGTTCAGCAGTCAGTTCGTCGGAATGGGCATCGCGGGTGCCGCCAAGTGGATTGGTACCGAGGTCGCGTTCGTTGTGCAGAGCCTGGTGCTCGCAGCGGGAGCGTTCGCAGCTCGAAGGCTTCCCGCCCGACCCGCTCGACCTGGCCCCGTCGAGTCCATCAGCCTGGAGAGCATGACCGCAGGAATCCGAATCGTGTGGGCGTCGGAGCTTCGCCCGGTCTTTCTTCTGATCGCTGGCGTGGGGCTCTTCTTCATGGGGAGTTATCACGTGGTCTTCCCGCTGATCAACCGGGAGGTCTACCAGGGGAGTATCTTCCAGCTCTCTATCCTGATGGGCATGTTCCCGCTGGGGACAATCCTTGGAAGCCTGGTCCTGCTCCGGCGCGGCGGCATCCGGCGCAAGGGTCGTGCGCTGGCCTTGGCCCTCGCCGGGGGCGGCACCTTCCTGTTCATCGGAGGGCTTGGCCTTCCGTACCTCGGCCTGGTCGCAGTCACTCTTGGGTGGGGGCTGTGCGGTTCCGTCTTCATGAACATGAGCCGCACCCTCTTCCAAGAGCGAGCGCCCGAAGAAGAGAGGGCCAGGGTCCTGGCCGTGAATCACTTGGGCTTTCTCCAAAAGCGAAAGTAGCGTGTGGTTGTGAGAAATGTAGAGACACGGGATATAACGGAAGAACCGCAGTATACAGTTTCATCGAAATTACCGAAGAAGTCGCAGAGGCGATTCGGTTAGACCTTGGAGAAGAAGAGATTGAACGGCGTGCTCGGGCGAGGGGATTCAGGACGCTCGCTGAAGCTGGAATGGACCTTGTCCAGGAAGGAGTAACCTCTCTTGAAGAAATTGAGCGAGTAATCGGACTGATA
>JAVJHY010399999.1:0-20029 GCA_035593235.1 Phascolosoma agassizii | reverse complement strand
AGTATACTAATTCCGGGTAACAGAACAACAATTTGTCATTCCAACAACCCCGTCATTCCGGGCTTGACCCGGAATCCATAACCAGCTGGATTCAAGCTATTGGTAGGTGCAGGATGGACCCCGGATCAAGTCCGCGGTGACTGGTCCGAGGTGATTGATCCAGCACCCCTTAGTACGGTGCTAAAGACTTAATTTGCCAAATAAGATTCTATGTACCAAAGTATACAGCTACATTTTTCCATACCTTTGTTAAGTAATATCCTCAAATAAATCCCGCCATTGAGGATTTTCCTTCTGAATCAATTGTATCTTCCACTGACGTTTCCAATTCTTAAATTGTTTCTCCCTTGCGATGGCCGACAGCATATCCTCGCATACCTCATACCAAACCAATCGGGTTACATCATACCGTTTACTAAACCCGTCAATTGGGTGTTCACGATGACACCAAGCTCTCTGCACTAATCCAGATGTAACCCCAACATACAAAGCCCCATTTTTCTTACTAGCCAGAATATAATCCACTGGTTGTTTCATAATCGTCCCTGATTACGTTTGAAATTTTAATCTCTATCCAAATGCTTCACGCATCAAATTCTGAAAATAGTGCACAAAATATTCGCACATCTCGCTTTCATCCTCCCAAATTACCAATGGGTTGATAGGACTATTTATCAATTATTAATCGCTTCGCTAACGAAATATTCACTAATTCCTACGGTATTAAATCCACCATCAACATAGGTGATTTCGCCGGTGATCCCCGAGGCAAGATCAGAACACAAAAAGGCAGCCGCGTTGCCGACTTCATCGATCGTAACCGCGCGGCCTATGGGTGCCACGTGTTCAAAATGTGCTAACATTTTCTTGAAGTTTTTAATGCCAGAAGCGGCCAAAGTTCGGATCGGTCCTGCTGATATGGCATTTACCCGTATACCTTTGCCACCAACAGACTGCGCCATATAACGCACATTTGCCTCCAGACTTGCCTTGGCCAAGCCCATCACATTGTAAGCAGGCATTGAGCGAATAGATCCAATATAGCTCAGCGTTAGCATTGATCCACCGCGTCCTTCCATCATTGGCATTGCAGCCTTCCCCATGGCAGAAAAACTATAAGAACTAATGTCATGGGCTGTGCGAAAACCTTCCCGAGTGACGGCATCAAGGTAAAGACCTTCCAATTCCTCCATGGGTGCAAAGGCAACGGAATGCACCAAAACATCCAGACCATCCCAGGGCTTAGCCAAATCGGTAAAAAGCTGCGCGATTTGATCATCGTCCGCCACATCGCAGGGCAATACAATTTCGCTACCCAGCTCCGCGGCAAATTTTTCAACGCGGCCCTTCAGCTTCTCGTTGGGATAAGTAAATGCAAGCGTTGCGCCTTCACGATGCATGGCCTGGGCGATACCCCAAGCAATTGATCGATTGCTGGCAACCCCAGCAATTAAAACTTTCTTGCCGGAAAGAAAACCCATGAATTGGCCTCGTATCTGTGATGATGAATGGATAGCGCGGTATTATACAGAGCTACAACGATATGAGTCGATTGCCGTTAATGCCCAACCGCCCATTCACGGTACGTGTACATTGCTCCCGCGAAGCAGATTGTATCGAACTGGCAAAACGATTAGACGCGGATTTGCTCGCACCAGACCAACCACATACACAAGGGGTTTTGCTCGAATACAAAAGCGGTGCATTACAATTGGTTGAAGCAGATCAGCGCAGCACACCGCTTTGTATTGTATTTTCCAAGAGAAAACCAGGCAGGGGGCCGGATCCACTATTACGGGCCATTGGTTATCATACGGAATCTGTTATTGATTGCACCGCTGGCTGGTGCACAGATGCATCCCACATCGCGGGGCAGGGGATTTCAGTAGTTGCGGTTGAACAGCATCCTGTAGTTTTCGAATTGATTTCCGATGCGTTAACTCGTTGCACCGACCAACGAATAAAACAGCATCTAAAAATCCTCCAGGCCAATGCAATGAGTTGGTTAGATAGGCATAACCCACGCGCCGAGGTGATTTATCTTGACCCGATGTATCCTCCTAAGCCAGGCAGTGCTTTACCCAAAAAACCCTTGCAGTTACTTCACAATCTGGCTACATCAATGCCCCAGCATGAAGCGGCACTGCTACAAAAAGCCAGAAATTTAGCCCTGACACGGGTAGTTGTTAAACGCCCCCATTACAGTCCACCAATTTTGCCTGGCAATAGCGGAGAGATACGCGCTAAGCTGGTAAGATTCGATTTATATCCCCCAAAATTCCATTCCTCCTCCGGGTCATGAGTCAGCTGCAACCACCGTTGTTTTATTGCCATGATCTAACGGATACAGCAGTTACCGCCGTGCTTCAAGGAGATGAAGCCAGCCACGCAATTAAGTCAAGGCGATTAAGAATTGGTGATGACGTTCAGTTGACCAACGGATTGGGATTACTGGGATACGGTAGCATTAAGGCGGTTAATCAACGCCCCGCGGAAGTGCGTGTCAGCGTGAACAAAATTACGTTACGCCCACTTCCAAATCTTTCAGTAATCCTGGCAAGTGCATTACCAAAAGGAGATCGCCAGAGCGTCATGCTGGATATGGCGATCCAGCTTGGAATAGCGCGATTTGTACCGCTAGACTGTCACTTCAGCAGCGTTAAATTTCAGCACAAGATGACGGATCGATGGAGCAGGATCATTCAGAGCACTTGCAAACAATCACGGCGGTGTTATTTTCCAGAAATTCTGCCACCTTCGTCGCCAAGTCGTTTAATTGGAATGCTTAAGGCCGAGGACATTGTGATTTATGGCGATCCTGATGGCGGATCTATCGAACAAATTGCGCGTCAAAATATACAACAAACTAACAACATTATTGCCATGGTCGGTCCCGAAGGTGGATTTGATCCAATTGAACACAACTTGCTAAAGCAACACCCGAGGGCATTCAATATTTCCATCGGACACCACATTCTTCGTACTGAAACAGCAGCTATAGCACTATTGTCTGCCATTACAGCGGTTGGACAAAAAAGCGTTTAAAAATTGAATAACTCGAAATCAAGCCATTCCATTGAATAAATTCGTGGCGACTACTGGCATACTACGGTTCAAATAAGAATTTCGTTTTTTTCGTATAACCTTAACTAATAATTCCCTATGCACCCACAAAACCTGGTCTGGATTGATCTGGAAATGACCGGCCTATCTCCGGAAAATGATGTCATTATTGAAATTGCAACAATTGTCACAGATGCCCAATTAAATCTGCTTGGCGAAGGACCAGTTATTGCCATCAAGCAATCTTTGCAGCGCCTGGCTGGTATGGATGATTGGAATACCCGGACCCATACCGAAAGTGGCTTGGTAAACAGGGTAAAAGAATCGACTCTTGATACTGCGGCTGCGGAAAGCCAGACTCTAGAATTTATTCGTAAATTTGTACCAGGAAATCATTCGCCATTATGCGGCAATTCAATCTGCCAGGACCGCCGATTTCTCGCTCGCTATATGCCGAAATTGGAATCCTATTTGCATTACCGTAACCTTGATGTCACCTCCATCAAGGAGTTGGTAACACGCTGGCGTCCTGATCTTCTCGGCGGATTTAGAAAGCAAAATACTCATCGGGCATTAGATGACATTCGGGAATCAATCGAAGAGTTGAAATACTACCGTGCACATTTTTTGCGTGCACCAATACCACCTGAATGACTATAACTTTATCAAACTATGAGGCGCAAAATTCTTACCATGCCCCAAATTAGTTAAAGCTACTCGTTTCAAATATCTTCACAACATAACCATGAAACATTTAATAACTGTATTACTCCTATTAACCCTGCATTGGACCAACTCATGCTTCGCTGGGGCAGGGATCGCTACAGCCCATCCATTGGCCACGGCCGCTGGAGAAAGAATTTTGGCTGAAGGAGGAAATGCATTTGATGCAGCAGTAGCTATTACAGCGGCACTCGCAGTAGTTGAACCCACTGGTTCTGGATTAGGTGGTGGAGGATTCTGGTTGTTGCACGATGCTGCCAGTGGGCAAGATCTCATGTTGGACGGCAGGGAAAAAGCGCCAGTAAATGCGACCCGAGATATGTATCTCGATTCATCTAGAGAAGTGGTGCCGGATCGATCCATTGACGGCCCTCTTGCTGCTGGTATTCCTGGCGAACCAGCGGCGTTGGCCTGGCTTTCCAACTTGTATGGCGATCTGCCTTTAAGCCAAAGCCTAGCCCCCGCTATCGAATATGCAGAACAGGGATTTGAAATTGGCGAGCATTATCAAAGCATGATGGAATTTCGCGAGCCGGTCGTTAAAACATCACCCGCTGCCGCAGAAATTTTTCTGGACCAAGGAAACGTGCCGGCCGTGGGCTGGAGATTAGTACAGAAAGATTTGGCGGGTACATTAAATGCCATCGCAAAACATGGCTTCGACGGTTTCTACCGCGGTGAAGTTGCGCAAAGATTAGTGGATGGGGCTCGCCAAGGTGGTGGTGTTTGGACCCTGGATGACCTAGCGAATTATCAGGTCAAAGTGCGAAAGCCAATAACTGCGAGCTATCGGGGGATGAAATTAATCTCCGCCGCACTGCCCTCTTCCGGAGGTCTTGTGATGGCCACTGCACTCAACATTCTTTCCGAATTCAATCTCAATGAGATGGATAAGACTGTCGCAACCCACCATATAGTGGAAGCCATGCGTCGCGCGTATCGAGACCGCGCAGAATTTATGGGGGATATGGATTTTGTTGAAGTACCAACGAACCGTCTACTCAGCAAGGGCCATGCCGACAAACTACGCAACGGCATCGATCCTCAACATGCAACCAAGAGCAGTGACTTACCCACTGCCTTAGATAGCAGTGGCATCGGTACGGATACAACTCATTTTTCAGTGGTTGACCATGACGGCAACAGAGTGGCAGCAACATTGTCGATAAATTACCCCTTTGGATCCGGATTTGTGCCTCAGGGAACCGGGGTTTTGTTGAACGACGAAATGGATGACTTTTCCTCTAAGCCTGGGGTGCCAAACGTTTATGGTCTTGTAGGTGGTGTAGCCAATGCCATTGAGCCGGGCAAGAGAATGTTATCCAGCATGAGTCCTACCTTTTTAGAGACCAGCGACCGGATTGCCGTTATTGGCACCCCCGGTGGGAGTCGAATTATTTCCATGGTTTTACTGGGTGCGCTGGAGTTTGTAAACGGAGGGAGCGCCGAAGACATTGTCGCTAAAGGTCGAATCCATCATCAGTATTTGCCAGACCAAATTCAGTATGAACCCGAAGCACTTTCTCCGAAAGAGGTTGTTAAATTGTTTGCGATGGGTCACTCATTAAAGCCCCGAGGTCGAACCTGGGGCAACATGCATATCGTGGTTGTAGACAAAAAAAGCGGCGCTGTTAGCGCCGCTTCTGATCCAAGGGTTGAAGGCGAAGCTCGGGTAATCGAGTAATTTCTATTTTGGAGCGATTATCGTGCTTTGATTCCCAGAGAGCTGAGTTTTTCTATGGTAGGCACGCCTGCCGCATCCCAACCTCGAATTTCATAGTACTGGGGAACCAAAACATTCAATTCTGCGACGCCACCTTTGGCGAAACCGCTGGGCAGCGGATCATTCAGTATTCTCGGTGGTAATGTGTCATCCGCAGATGTGAGACCCGCTGCATTATTGAATAACCGCTCAAGATTCCATATCCGTTCGCCAGTTTCGCGCAGACGTTCAGCATCCCAATCACCTTCACATGTTGCGCGAACCATTTTGGCAAAGTGGTCATAGCCCCAGACAGCAGTGGTAAACAAACAAAGGCCAGAGGAATCTACCATTGATACGAAGTTCTGGGAGGTTGCACAGGCTTCTGCTTTACCGGCGGTCCCTGGATCGGACATATCCTGCTCAAAACAGTCGTGGCGCAAATGACAAGCACCCCGGTTGCTTGTTGCATAGCCAAGCCCCATGCCTTGCATGGCACGACCATCGTAACCGGCAAATTCTTGACCTTTTGCAACCATCGCCAGCTCGGGATGACCATATTTTTCACACAGCAATTTGGAACCGAGACCTAAATCCTTACCAAATCCCTCATTTTTACCCGTTTTCTCTGACAACACCACCAATGCTTCGGCATTACCAAAATTCACATCAATACCGTCGGTCTGTTCCTTAGTGATCGCGCCTATCTCATACAGCTCCATTGCCGCTGCCAGCGTCACCCCAAAAGAAATAGGATCCATACCATGTTCATTCATCATGAAACCGGCAAATGTGAGCGCGTCAAGATCATTGACTCCAATTACCGGACCCAGCGCATATGCTGTCTCATATTCCAAACCGCCAGAGGCATTTTGATATTCCGGGCGGTCTTTAACACTGAAATGATTGGGATCGATATGGGCGATTCGTCCACAACCAATGGTGCAACCAAAACAAGCCGCATTGGCAATTAAATTGGTGTGACCATTTCGATTTTTTACAGTAACAGCTTCGTGATTAATATCGTCTGCTCCAGCAAATGATACTTCGCGAAAGTTATGAGTAGGCAATCCGCCGAACTCCTGCATACTATCCAGCATAGAGAGCGTTCCGTAACGCATCAGCCCACGACGGGCCTCGCTGCCATGCAGTTCATCATTTACTTCCTTTGTTACCTGCATAAATGCCGCCGAGTTTTCTTCTTTTACACCCACGGTTCCTCTGGCTGCGATGGCTTTTAAATTCTTACTACCCATTACGGCACCCACACCGGAACGCCCTGCAGCACGATGCAAATCGTTTACAACACATGCATAACGTACACCTTGTTCACCGGAAATACCGATGGCAGCAATTTTAGTTTGCGGATCCTGAACTTGACGATGAATCCATGCATCGGTTTCCCAAACTGGTGTTCCCCAGATTTCATCCGCCGACCGAAGTTCAACGTTGTCATCGCGAATTGACAAATACACCGGCTTAGCAGAGCGACCGGTAATGATTACCATGTCATATCCAGCATATTTTAATTCTGCGCCAAACTTGCCACCTGAATTAGATGCGGCGATGGCTCCTGTAAGAGGACCTTTAGTGACTACGGAATAACGACCACTGGTAGACGCCATAGTACCGGTTAGTGGTCCTGTGGCAAAAATCAAAACATTGTCAGGACCCAATGGATCTGCTTTTGGGTCCATTTCCTCCCATAGATATCGGCTGGCCAAACCTCTGCTGCCAAGATACTGATTGGCCCAGTCCATATTTAGTGGCTCTGATTTTGTCGTTCCTGCAGTAAGGTCAACCCGTAATATTTTCTTTTGCCAACTCATGATCGTATTCTCCAATATGGATAACTTTTTTCTCTAGCGCACTGGGCCAAAAAAGGCATATGGCGCAAACCTATTATTGCCAATCATCTCTGATTTGCCGCCAGATTTCCAGCAAAACCAGCGTCCATTGTCTACTCTCTTTTAATGCAACGGAAAAAACTGACCAGCACTGAACACGCCATGGATATTATCGCCATTATCCGAAGGCTGACACATATCCACCAACTGGTAAAAGACAGACCGCGTCAAACGCGCCCGCAATCCATCTCGCACTTCAACATAAGGTGATGGTTCTCCAGTTTTGGTATCAATCTCCACATTCAATGGATGTTCACTATCCAGTCGAACCACTTCATCCATATTGGTGCGGACAAAAAGCTCCTGGCCTTGGTCCAAATCACGACTGGTGAGTTCCAATCCCATAAAGGGTGCATCTTCCACATTAATTCGATATTTCACTCTCGGCGTAACCAGGAAGTAATGCCCCTCTCGAAGCACCAAAACTGCGGAGAATAATTTAACCAGACTTGGCCGACGGATAATCCCGTCTTCATGAAACCAATCGCCATTCACCGCAATCCGCAGATCAAATTCAATGGTTTTATCCGGCCACCAAGTTTCTACTGGAGGACGGTCAAAAGCCTTTAGCTGATCAAACAGCTGGCCCAGTTCAGACATCAGGGCAAATGGATAGGTCGAGACTAATGTGTGTTTGAACTACTAAGCGCACTACCCAGCAGTCTAGCGGTGATATCTACGGCGGAAATAACTTCGTCATATTGCATACGGGTTGGACCGATCACCCCCAACACGCCTACCCGTTCGCTATCAACTTCATATGGAGCGGCAATAACACTGCATTCAGATAAAATTTTATACCCAGACTCCTCACCAATAAAAATCTGCACGCCCGATGTCGATAGACTTTTTTGCAGCAACTCATATAGCACTTGCTTGGTCTTAAAGGTATCAAACAATTCTTTTATTTTTTCTAGTTCGGCAAAGTCTGGCACAGTGAGTAAATTATTTTCTCCGCTGACCAGAACTGATTCATTTTCACCACCAGCCTCATTTTCAAATAATTCTCCAGCCATTTTAATAGCCGTGCGCATCTCCCTGTGCATATTGCGATGATCATTCTGCATATGGCGGGATAAATCATGGCGTACGTCGTCCAGAGCCCATGTGCCATAAGTGGCATTGAAAAAGTTGGCCGCTTCTACCAGTTCGGAATCAGAATATTTGCGTTCGGTAGAAAGAACACGGTTTTGTACCTGCCCATCAGTGGTAATTAATATTGCCAGAACGCGTTGATCCGCAAGCTTAAGAAATTCTATTTGGCGAAATTTACCACTTCCCTTACTCGGTGTTGATACCACGCCCGCGAAAGATGTGATCTGGGAAAGCATCTCGGTGGCATTGGTCAATATACTTTTTGGATCGGAGATGCCGGTAAATGCATCCTGATACTGTTGTAAGCTGCCGTCACTAAGATTCCGCGCACTCATCATGCAATCTATAAAAAAACGATAACCTTTTTGAGTCGGCACTCGACCAGCGGACGTATGTGGTGCTTCAATCAAACCATGTACCTCAAGATCTGACATTACGTTGCGTATAGTTGCAGGACTCAAGGCGAGATCGGTTTCCCTGGATAACGTACGGGAACCAACTGGACTGCCATCAGCGATATATTTACTGATCAGACCCATTAAAACATGCTCTGCCCTATCTCCTAACGCGCTTATGTCAGCAATTGAATTGTCTTGTTCCGTCATTATTTAGTTGATCAGCATTACATGGATTGTCGAGACTATGTGTCAAATTGAAATATTACAATCACCCAAGTATCAATCAAGTAGCGAAACTGTCAAGTTTGTTTTTTATCTTACTGACCGTATACTCGAAATCTGATCTGTGTCAATAACAATCAATCTTAAATAGTGATGTATAATTATCTTTTATCTACATGAATTTAAAGTGAATATCTCTAAAGTAGGATTGTTTGGTAAGTTTCGCGACAGCAGCGTAGCACCGGTTCTAAAGCAGGTTCGAGCGCTAATAGAAAAAAAGGGTCTAAGCGTACTCCTTGGCAATACCACTTCTTCTGATATTGACGGTGATAGAATCGACGATCGAGAAGGGTCACTTGACCAACTAATTGACATCGCAATGGTTGTTGGGGGCGATGGAACAATGCTTAACGCGGCGCGATTATTATCTGATTATTCAATTCCTGCAGTTGGGGTTAATCTAGGCAGACTGGGGTTTCTAACTGATATCGCGTTGAGCGAGTTAGAAGATTGTCTGGATGAAATACTCGCTGGAAAATTTGAACTTGAAAGCAGGATATTACTTAAGACAACAGTATTAACTGAGGGCAAGAAGGTATTTGAAGGGGTTTCTGTAAATGATTCAGTAGTGTCAAAAGGAAACACCGGTCGATTGATTGAATTTGAAACCAAGATCAATGGTCGTTTCGTCAGCCATACCCGAAGTGATGGAATTATTGTGGCAACACCAACTGGCTCTACCGCATATTCTCTTTCTGCTGGCGGCCCCATTATTTATCCAACCTTATCGGTTTTTAGTATTGCTCCAATTTGCCCGCATACATTGAGCAATCGACCCCTCGTTATCGGTGATGAATCACTAATAGAAATAGGAGCACTAAGAATATCAGAGACCCATGCGAACCTTTGTCTTGATGGCGTAATCGTTTGTGAACTAAGCGGAGAAGAAACCATACTGTTACAACGTGCAGATAACAATCTGTCAATGATTAGGATCGCAAGCCATGACCATTTTGAAGTGCTCAGATCCAAGTTGGGGTGGCGTGGATGATTGACTGGCTCACCATCAGGAATTTTGCTATTGCAGCAAATGTCGAATTGGAGTTGGATGATGGGTTCAGTGCGGTAACCGGTGAAACAGGTTCGGGTAAATCCATCATGGTAGACGCAATTGGCACGTTGCTCGGTGCGCGGGCGGATAATTCGTTGATCCAACACGGCGAGGATCAAGCAGAGATTCAGTGCAGCTTTAGGTTGCCAGAGAACCATCATATATTTGAATGGCTTGAACAAAATGAATTATCAAGCGATGACGAAGTAATTCTACGACGCGTTATTCGCCGTGACAAACCCGGACGTGGTTATATCAACGGACGGGCTGTTACTATTTCAATGCTTCGTGAACTTGGGTCAGAGTTAGTGGATATCCATGGTCAGAACGAACATCACTCATTGATGCGAAAGCCAGTACAGCAATCGCTACTCGATGAGGCCGCAGGTAATCGCCAACTGTTAAACGATATCTCTGACCGCTATGACACGTTGTGCGAACTACAGTCTATGCTGGATCAAATTAACAATGATCAGGCTTTTACCCAGGAACGAATTGATCTACTCACCTTTCAATTGACTGAATTGGATCAGCTCCAACCCCAACAAGATGAATGGGAAGAGCTGGAAAAGAAACAAAAGCGTATGAATCATGCCCAGGAACTTACCCAAGGTTGTCAAACGGTCATTCAGGATTTGTATGAAGACGAAAATGGAGGCGTGCATCAACAATTAGGCAAATTATCGGCGCAATTGAGAGCACTCGAAAAATTTGAACCTGCCTTGGCAAATATTGCGCTAATGCTGGAAGGGTCATCGGTTAATGTCGAAGAAGCCGCACGCCAGTTACAAGCCCAGGTGGGCGTTGGTGAAATTGATCCCGAGGAAGTCGCTGAAATAGAGAGGCGTTTTACCAGTTTCCATGATTTGTCACGAAAACATCGAATCCAACCCACTCTTCTAGCCGATCATGCGGAATCCTTGCGTAGCGAGTTAAACAATCTACACAACCCGGACACGGAGAGACTACGACTTGAAAAGGAAATAGCCATGCAGCGAGATCTATACAGACTGCTGGCAGTTAAGTTGACATCAGGTCGGCAGAAAGCAGCGACAAAACTGGCAACTGAAATTAGTGCGGCAATGCAAAATTTGGGTATGACAGGGGGTAAATTTGAAATTCATTTGCTGCCAATTGCGGAAAATAAAATTGCAAGACACGGAAACGAAACTGTGGAATTCATGGTGTCAGCCAATCCTGGTATTCCTGCACAGCCACTGTCACGCATCGCCTCTGGCGGAGAAGTTTCTCGAATTTCCCTCGCTATCCAAGTTATCCTCGCTGGAGCGGCAAAAGTGCCAACTATGATTTTTGACGAAGTGGATGTCGGTATTGGTGGCACCGTGGCTAATATAGTCGGACAACGCTTAAAGCAAATCGGGGCAATTTGTCAGGTTTTATGCGTCACCCACCTGGCCCAAGTTGCGGCTAAAGCAGATCAGCATTTCTCTGTGACCAAGCAAGATGATAAATCCGGGGGCATTGCAGTATCGGTAAGCAAGCTCAACCAAGAGCAACGAATTGGCGAAATTGCCCGCATGTCTGGTAGCGAAACATTAACCAACGAGTCGCGCGCCCATGCGGAACAAATGCTAGCCATGGGGTAGTTCAGTTAATGTCAACAGCAACCTAAAACCATTGAATAACCCGCAACACACTGGAAGCGATCAGTCGGTAATCACCAGTCCGACACTGCCAATTCGAGCTGCAGCACTGGATGATGTCAAGGCAATCTACCGATTACTTAAACAATACAGTGATAATGGTGTTTTATTGCCACGCCCAGAAAGCGACATTTACCAATCTATCCGTGAATTTTTCGTGGTGGAATCCAGCGATGCTATCGTTGCCTGTTGTGCCCTGCAAATCTTTACCCGGCAGCTTGGTGAAGTTCGCAGCCTTGCTGTTTCTCCACAATTCGCTGGGCAAGGAATCGGCAAGCGGCTTGTTCATCAAGTTGAAAAAGATGCATTAAGCATCGGGTTGAGCAAATTAATGGCATTAACCTATGAGGTTAAATTCTTTAATCTCAACGGCTATGAGGTCGTCGAAATGAATGTCTTGCCAGAAAAAGTTTGGGGTGCCTGTATTAACTGTCACAAGTTTCGGAATTGTGATGAAATAGCAGTGTTAAAACAGATCCAGTAAATCCCTATGTTTCTAAGATTCATCATACTTGCCACTTGCTTCTGCCTCTTAATCGGCTGCGTATATCGACTTGATGTACAGCAGGGTAATGAAATTACCAGTGATATGGTTGCTCAACTTAAGCCAGGCATGTCCAAACGCGAGGTAATTAAAGTATTGGGATTTCCCCTGATCAATGATCCTTTTAATGCCAACCGATGGGATTATTACTACTCCCTTAAGTCCGGCAAATCCAGAAAGGTCGTTAGCCAACAATCTGCTACATTAATATTTGATGGCGATAGTTTGCAGACAATTGATTCCGACTTAGAAGATGGCAATTCAGCCAGTTAAATTTGCTAAATTACTTGGATAAATTAGTTCAAACCTGCTTCAGACAATAATACTTCAGGCTTTACATAGCCGCCCATTACCTTGCCGTTGTCCATCATGACATATGGCGTTCCCTGGACCCCGAGCCGGAATCCCAATTCATACTGTTGCTTAACAGGGTTGTCACAGATCTTATTCTCTACAGTTTGTCGGTTCTTGGCAATCGTCATCGCTGCACCCTGATCTTCAGCACACCATACAGAAACCGCCTCATGATAGCCTTCGGATTTCAGCCCTGCACGAGGCCACATCAGATAGCGCACCTTTAATCCACCTTTAGCGAGAGTTGGTATGCCTTGATGAAATTTCTGGCACCATCCGCAATCGGTATCAGTAAAAACAGTGACATAGCGATCTGCAGTGGCATCGCCCATAATAATCATTGAGTCTTCAGATAGCGCATCCAATTCTTTTAAAGCAACGCTGCGATCTTTTTCTTTGCGCTGTTGACTCCAACTGACTCTTTGCTCTGTGTCATACACTTCACCAACCATGATGAAGTCCCCTACACTGTATACAAACATGGTTTGGGTGCCCGTACTTACTTCGTACACACCTTCCATCGATGTCAGTTCTACCGTATCCACTTTAACCTGATCGGGCAAGATTTTAGTCAAATTCTGCCGCACTGCCTGTTCTTCCGAAGATTGCGCGACAACAGCGCTTGAAAACAAGGCGCATGATAAAAACAATGAGATTAAGGCTTTTGCCATGTTGAATTCTCCGAATTCTTTAGTAATGAGACTTTGAGGCATATTAGTCACGAAAGTTCGTGTATTGCAAAGGAATATCTAATTTTTGTTGTTTTAGAAAAGCCATGACCTGTTGCAAATCGTCTCGCTTTTTACCGGTGACTCGAACCTGCTCACCTTGAATAGCAGCTTGAACCTTCAGTTTCTCGGATTTAATTAACTTAACGATTTTCTTGGCACGATCGGTGTCAACGCCTTGCAATACAGTAATTTCCATCATCGACTTACCGCTACCACTGGCCTTTGGTTCTGACCGATCAAGGGCTTGAATATCGACCCCGCGCTTAGATAACCGAAGCAACAATATATCCAGCACCTGATTAATCTGAAAACTGTCGCTGGCATGTAACGTTAGTTTGGGATCCGCTTCTTCAATCCGCGCATCACTACCTTTAAAGTCATAGCGATTGCCAATTTCCTTATTGGCCACGTTGATGGCATTACGGACTTCCTGCCAGTCAACTTCAGAGACAATATCAAATGAGGGCATAACTTTCGAATCGGCAAATCATTTCAAGCTTGTATTATCGCCTAAAATCTAGCCTCGTAACCTGTCTATTTCAAACCATATCAGATGATCAGCATATTGCTGCCCTTTCGTAATGCCGAATCTACTATCAGGGCAACTCTTGCCAGCATCCGTCAGCAGAGTTACGCCCTATTTGAAGTCCTGGCAGTAAACGACAATAGCGCTGACTGTAGTGCTGATCTGGTAAAAACCTGGCCAGATAATCGGATTAGACTAGTCAATAGTCCCGGAGATGGACTCGTCGATGCACTAAATTACGGATTGGATATCGCTAAATATGACTACATTGCCCGAATTGATGCTGACGACTTGATGCGTATCGAACGACTGCGTATTCAGTATGGGATGTTGCGGCAGTCCTGTAACCTTGACCTGGTGAGCGCTAGAGCATCACTATTTCCAGGAGCGGTAATTGCTAATGGCTATCGTGAGTACATCCGCTGGCAAAATCAACTAATCAGCAACACAGATATTTTTCTAAACCGCTTTGTCGAGTCTCCCCACGCCCACCCTTCGGTAATGTTTAAAAAACAATCTATACGAGCCGCAGGGGGATATCACGCAGGCGACTTTCCAGAAGATTACGAATTATGGCTTCGAATGATGGATCTTGGTATGGTGATGGCAAAGTCTCCCTCGGTACTATTGGATTGGCGTGAGTCAGATTCTCGTTTATCCCGCAATCACCCTGCTTACCGAAGAGGTGCCTTCGATCGATTACGATCAGAGTATTTGTTCCGGGTTGCAAAATTGCATGAAAGACCAGTGGTTTTTTGGGGAGCTGGTAGAAAAACCCGACTTCGCGCCAGCCATTTAATTAATCGAGGCATTAATCCACAGCGTTGGATTGACATTGACCCCGCAAAAATTGGCAACAAACTTGCAGGCATCGAAGTGGTAGCACCGCACTGGTTGATAAAACATAGCTGCAACAGCAAACCTTTCGTACTGAATTATGTGACCAACCACGGCGCAAGGGAATTGATCGAACAACAGTTGCAACAATATGGCTACGACAAAGGCGAAGATTACTTATCCGTTGGCTAACCACTACCACAAATTAGTTGGCAGATAATAATGCCTTTTTAAGTGACTCTTGAATTGG
The DNA here is from genome assembly GCA_035593235.1 of Phascolosoma agassizii. Taxonomy (NCBI): domain Eukaryota; kingdom Metazoa; phylum Annelida; class Sipuncula; order Phascolosomatiformes; family Phascolosomatidae; genus Phascolosoma; species Phascolosoma agassizii. The sequence continues at coordinate 4,902 of JAVJHY010399999.1, read as the reverse complement.
ATCTTGTGATAACCAGATTCCAAACAAAGCTTGTTTAAATGGCAATCCGGAAATGGTATTTTTTTGAACACCATTTTTCAAAACTTCAACACCTTTTCCGGGGTAATAAACCAGCTCAAAGACATCTTGCTTATTCACGCCATCAATAAATGCATTTTGAAATTGATCAATCTCATTGCGAATAGCTGCAGTATTTCCGCCGGTTGATTGATCGAACCCCTTCTGCATTGCCTTTTTCATTTTTTTTGCACTAATCAATCCTGAGGTAATGACCAGTCGAATAGCCATGGCCGAATCTGCAGATACAATTGCGTTGGCATCAGCTGATGGGTTAGAAAGATACAACCCCGCATCATAGAGCGATATAAATACTTTCTTTCGGGTACCCTGACCGTTCAGCGCTAAGGTCTCACTATCTACCTGGATACTGTCAGGCATTCCGAGATCACCATGGGCAATACCCGACAAACCAGTGGCAACCAAAGCAACCAGTCCTAAGATAGTGCGAGAAAATCTCACATATTTATTTAGATTCAATAACATATAAGCCTTCCTAACAGTTAAGTATTAACCTGCATTTGAATAAGTTTATCACTAATTGCGGTGAGCTGATTAGACTCTTCCGCTATTATCGATTTGAAATATGCTTGATTGAGACTGCTGCTTTTGGTGTCTGGACCGTCGCTAATTAATTTAATCATCACCAGTTTATCCAGCTGCCCGCGCCGTTCTAATTCAGCTGTGATGGCTGCCGACTCCATATCGAAAACCCCTGAATGTTCAAAGTGTTGTTCCACAGCATTGACACATTGACAGTGAGCACAAGGAAACTCAGATTCAACAATCGGACTAAGTGCGGATGATTTGGGATTTTTAGCACCGACCAAATCAACCGACATAACTCGATCAATCTCCACTAGATCACCAATTTTAAACTGGGTAGATCCCGCAACTCCAAAGTGCAGCCAATAGTTAATTTGTATATCTTCACGGCCTTTGAAATATCTGGCCAATGCATATTCAACATTCTCGCCACCTTGCCCAGTTAAAACAAGATGAATGCCATTTCCCGTAAATAGATTAAGCCCAGCTAATTTGAAATTCTGAATCAAACCGTAACAATTAATAAATATTTCAGCCTCTGTTTTATGGGCACAAACAATTACCAACACTACAAGTTTATCGTTGGTAACCAAACGCTGTTCTCATTAAGACCTCTTTGGAATACTCACTAACTTACCACGAGGTATCTCGGCTTGTTGGTCATAAAGAGGCAGTGTAGCAAGCCGCCCTGGGTTTAATTTCCCATCGGTACAAATAATAGATACATCTAAGGCGTCCAAGTGTGCTGACGTATCCATTAAACCAATGCCAATACCTTGTTGTAAAAAAGGCGACACCGCACCGGCCGTTACCTTTCCAATAGGCGTACCATTTGAAACAATATCTCCGCCAATATGCGGTTCACCATCAGCGCAAACCAGTCCGGTTAAGCGCACGCCCCGAGGAGCAGATTCGAGAGCATCCTTGCCAATGAAGCCCGCTTTGTCCATGTCGACAAATTCATCCAGACCCACATCCCACGGAGTAGTGAGACGATTAAAGTCGGACCCAGCGTTGAGAATTCCTGCCTCGATACGTCTAATGTGCATGGAATCAAGACCGAGCAATCCGATTCCATATGGTTCGCCTTTCATAATTAGATGTTTCCACAGCGCCATCGCATCATGATGGGGCTCGGTATAAAACTCCCAGCCCAATTCATTGGTATAGCCGGTACGAGTAATGGTTACTTGCTGACCACCAAACTTAACTCGGGCTATACCAAAATAACCAAATGGTTCTGGCATACCATCGTCTGATGCTGCCTCGAGCACATTCAACGCGGTGGGACCCTGCACCTGGGAGACGTTAACTTCTGGATCGGAAATTTCAACATCCAGTGTGGATCCGTGAGCCCGAGCCCAGCTATAAAAATCACCATCTGCCTGGGTATACCAGAAATGGTCGTCGGCAAGGCGCAGCAATATTCCATCGGTAATCAGACCCCCATCTTCATAACACGCCAAACCATAGCCACAACGCCCCACTCTCACTTTGCTAATCTTTTTAGTGAATAGTGTGTCCAGCAGTTTCTCGGCATCCGGCCCTTTAAATTCCAGTGGTAATTCACCAGTATGCAATACCGCAGCCTTCTGACGTAACAACCAATATCCATCTTCGGTATCAATTTCATCAAAACAGCAAGCCATTAATCGTCTGTTATAGACGGTGTAATGTGGACCGAAGGGACGTTCGATCTCGTGATATCGATGTCGCGAAATGCCAAAATCCCACCCGGCACCGGTAATGGATGAAACTAAATCGCGCGTTTTACCATCACTTGATTGCATATTCTTTAAATGTCTAAAATTGATCTGAAGAGGCCAAGTTTAAAGCGCGACCTGCTCCGATGCTAGACGCAGCGTACTCGTCACACCTAAATAAGAAATTTCCTCAACCAATTATACTAAATCAGCTGGTTATAGACTCCGGGTCAATCCCGGTGACCGGCACAGAATGACAGTGGTAACGGTAAACCTCATTACTATTCGGTCATCCCTAAATCTAATGCTAGCTGCTATATACTTGAATTAACCATTTAAGGTCAGGTAGTTGGATTGCAGTCGTAAAACTTCAGTAATAGTTCAATAGTGGATTTTTCATCTTCGACGCATAAAAATATATATGGAAGCAGGGAGGTAGACCCAACCTGGAGAGATTGGTGTCTTACCACTTTTTCTCCCAAAGACAAAGATATCGCAGATATAGGTTGTGGAGGAGGCATTTATTCTCGAGGATTCGTATCGCTTGGGGCAAAGTCTGTTGTTGGCGTTGACAGGTCTGAGCAATACATTGAAGAAGCGACGAACAAATCCCCAAAGCGAGGGTGCGATAGGTGTCAAATTGGGGATGCTGAAAACACTGGTTTACCAGCCTCCTCAATTGATTTGGTTTTTGAGAGAGCTTTAATACACCATATGAGTAGTGAAGCACAAAAGAGTAATCTTGTAGAGGCTAAGCGTATTTTACGATCTGGCGGGATAATTACAGTTCAGGATAGGACCTATAGCGATATCCTGGACAACAATCCTCGCCACTGGATCAGAACAACTCTGTATGAATGTCACCCTGAGCTCTTAGAATTCGAGCGACGTAGACGTCCCCAGCAAGCGGGATATCTCGAACTGTTAAAACAACAAGGGTTTCATTCTATTGAAGTTCTAAAATACATTGAGACACGGAAAGAATATGTCGATTTTGACGATTTAAACAAGGAGATAATGTCAAGGCTAGGAAAGAGTATACTTTTTCAACTTGACGATAAGCAATTGCAACAATACTGCGCTAAGCTGAAAAAACGATCGACTAATAGGGAACTGGTGGAACTTGATCAATGGACTGTTTGGTTAGCAATTTCTCCTTAATATTAAAATCTCAATCTATAGCGTGAACAAGAGTAAAAATAATTATAATAATTCTCAAACGACCTGCACCTAGATATGCACGATATAGGAAAAATAAAAAAAATCACCACTGCCAATAAAGAAGCATGGGAGGAAGCTGCGCCTATCCATTACAGACACAATCAAGCTCAATTGATAAAGTCTTTCAGTAAACCCGGCTTTACAAACCTTGATGATGTTGAAACTGAGCGATTGGAAGCGTTAGAAATCATTGGAAAAGATGTCGCACAGATATGCTGCAACAATGGCCAGGAACTACTATCAGTTAAGAACATGGGTGCTGGGCGGTGTGTTGGATTTGATAGCGCCCAAGGTTTTATTAGCCAGGGCCTGGAACTGGCAAGAGCCGGTGGACTAGATGTGGAGTTTGTCTGCACTGATATTTACGACATTGGAGATGAGTACACGGAGAACTTCGACGTCGCAACTGTAACGATTGGTGTGCTCAGCTGGATGCCGAGCCTTGCTGAATTTTTTGCTGTAGTAGCAAAGATAATTCGACCAGGTGGTGCGTTCTTTATATACGAACAGCACCCTATTCTTGAAATGTTCGAACCCGGTGAAGCGGGTGCACCTATCGTCTGGGAGTTATCATACTTTGACAAAGAACCATACGTAGATACCAATGGCCTAGATTACTATGCTGGTGATAGATATAGCGCCAAACCCGCTACGTCATTCATGCACACCATGTCAGACGTTATTATGGCAGGAGTAGATAATGGATTGGCGGTTGAGCATTTCAAAGAGCATCCACATCATATATCTTGCTCCTGGTGGAATGTAGAAGAGTCCGGCGTCGGCCTGCCGATGTGCTACACGCTGATATTTCGTAAGCAGGATTAGGGAGTTTGCATCTCAATTATGGAATTGGATAACGTTCCTGCTAGAAAACCAAAAAGCGGCCTTCCGAAAAAGTAATTCCCCGCCGGATAGAATCTACACTGCAGTTTATAGGTAAATTCTCAGGCTCGATCAGACTAAGTCACAATCAGGATTTGATTTAATCGTTCACTGGTATTAGAACTAGAAGGAGCCATTCGCGTAGCTTAGATGAACTGCCGCTCCCGACCCAAACAGTCTATCAACACTCCTGGTTTTACGTCATCCTGGCTTTCACCAGAATGACAGGTTGTGAATGAATGGAGCTTATGAGGCTATTTTATTGAAGAGTTCTTCAGGGCGAATAACTGACTGACAATCTTGATCAAAACTAGACTTCGAAAGTCGTCAGATAGACTGGGATTTTTATAATTTCTACATACTCTCTCTAAAGTTTCACTTTTATCCTGCCAGCAAATTGCCCTCTGATACCAATAGCACTTACTTAAGTCTGAATTGTCGAAAATAAAATAATATTCCGTCGCCCCGTACTTGATACGGGGCCCATAACCCA
>JAVJHY010398936.1:421-20032 GCA_035593235.1 Phascolosoma agassizii | reverse complement strand
GCCTGACATAGCCTGCAGTCAAGATTCGTTCAAGATCAATGAGAAAGCTCGATGATTGTTGTTGGCTTTATCGGGAACCTGCGGGCAAACACGCAATATTCCCGCGAGAGTGGTATCCACGCCAGCGCTGCTGCGCTGGATGATTAGGATAGTTGCCATGTAATCGTCCGTAGGTAGTCGGCACGTCTCGCATCGCTAATGATCGGTTCGTGGAAACTGTCCGGAGCGGACAGGAGTCTGATTTTGATTCGCGGCCAAGGTAATCATGGCGCAGACTTCGGCGTAAAACCGACGCAGAAAAAAATTGGGATTCTTATCGTTCGAACTACTTTCTTCGGCCAGAGTCTGCGGACTTAATTACTCGATCCTGAGAATTGATCGCCTCATTGATCACGCGGCGATAAACTTTCTTTTTGTCGCCCGCACGCGCTTCTCGAATGAATACGGAAAAATCACTCGATCCGGTGGGCTTTGCTGTTTTTTTGGTAAAAAAGCTCATTACTATTTATAACGCGTAGCTCGAAATTAGTTCAAGAATGTCACTTTCAGAATACTTTTCCGGGATGTGATTATCAATGTTATCGACACTAGCCCGATACACTTTATCCGAACCATCCAGATTCTTCAAAAGTACAGTCACCACGATATCTCGTCCAAAATCCAATTTTAGCTGATTTACCACTTTTCGGGCTGCGAAGTACTGCTCAATAAAATGACTCGGTAAAATTCTGCGTCCTTCCAATTTCTCGCGAATCTTGACGAATTTCCAAGCCATTGCTGGCTCTTGGTACACATACAATATTTGGACGAAACGGTCCCTTTTCAATGACCGCTCTATATTGTTCTTGGCGATGCGGTAGTGCGAAAGTGTTCCATCCAGGAGGAAGTTCTGCGCATTCTTGAGAATTCGATCATGTATTTTGTCAACTAAAATCGATATCGCGGGCTGGAACAAGGCTGCATTGTCGCCAGAATACTCGGGGATTAGGCAGCGAAGCTCGTCTGGATCAATACATACTGTCTTTCTGTCCTCTCCCTCAATATCGTCGAGCAGTGCCTTTGATGCTTCAGTTTTTCCCGCGCCGGGAGACCCAGCCATAAAAACTGATACCGGATTCAGATCTGGGGGGTACAATTCGGTGTTCGTCATCTCTGGCACAAGATCTTTGGCGAGAGTCCGAGCATAGACTTTGGCTCGGTCGATAGTTTCGGCGTCGTCGCTGCTGATATCGGTTGGCATTTTGCAATCATACCGCCTTGCGGTCGCTAGACTAAGTCAGGCTGGGCCGACGCCACGATTAGACCACAGAATTGCAGTCCCTGTCTGACGTGGGTTCACGTAGTACCGTCGAATCAATACCCGGCCTGATCGAATACCCGCAAATTTCCCGCAGTACAGCACTCGACGCTTTTTGATCCTGACGAGACGACCTAGTGACGAGCCATGTGACTCCTTTCGAATGCAGTACACCTTTGGATCAGTCTTAGCCGCTCGAGCGAAAATCTTTGGTCAATGTCTGATCAGGTGCTTTATTGCATGAATCAACGAGTACGTTGAATCAACACTTAGCATCATGAAGGCGATTAGTCCTACTGCTACGATGGATGCTGCCGCAAGTAACACTCTCTTTTGACTAGTTGAATTCGCCATCTCGACCGGACCTGCGAGTCGATACCCAATCCCTTTCACGACCGAAACATAATGCGATTCCCCAAGCGATTGACGCAACAGGCGGACTCTTTGTCGCACCGTGTCATCGGATACAACAACGTCGCCCCAGACGCCTTGCGCCAACTCACGTCGACTGACCGCCGCAGGCCAATTATCGGCCATCACTCTTAGTAGTCGATATGACAGGCCAGCCATAGCAATTTCAATGCCATCACGAGTCACCGTCTGACGTTCAATGTCGAGCCGAAGATCACCGATTCGGATTCTTCGCAAATGAGAGTTCACTTCACGATTCTTCACTGGCAAAGCAAAAGTCATCTTGTATCTTGGTTGCCATGGATGTCAACTAGGTTCGCGGAGATGAGAGCAATAGTTGGATTGGTATTCGTTTCGTGGCTGCTTGCGCTTACGTTGGCGCCGGCTCAGCACAGCAATTCTGATGCGTTCGTCGAAGAGGTCATAATCGATAGCGTAGATACTACGCTTGCCGGTACGGTTCTGATGCCGACTAGGCCAAATGGAACGGCAGCTGTAATGCTGCCTGGGTCGGGCCCTGCGACGCGTGCAATGTTGAGGCCGGCGGCGGACAAACTTGTTGTGGCCGGTGTAACGGTGTTGATCTTTGACAAGAGGGGGTCGGGCGAGTCGGGCGGTGACTGGAAGAAATCGTCTCTAGGTGATCTGGCGGGTGATGCAATTGCCGCGATGAACCTGTTGCGAACGCGCTCTGGGATTGGCCGTGTCGGTCTCTGGGCGCATAGCCAGGGAAACTGGGTTGCAACGCGCGCAGCGGAACTTGGCGCCGCCCCGGCTTTCTTGGTCGCAAATTCCGGCGGTGGCGTGTCGCCTCGAGAGTCTGAGCGCAATGCCTACCTCCGCACGATCCTCACCGAATCGCCGGAAGATCGAGTGACGGCGATGAAAATGGTCGATGCGTACTTCGACTATCTAGCGGGGCAACTTTCCTACCAGGCGTTCGACGCGATGGCTGAGCAGGTAAGAGCGACAGGCTGGTATGACTCGCTGGGAATCGACCGGGTGCTGGTTTCGGAAACCTACCGCTCGAAATGGCAATGGGTTGCGGATTACGATCCGGCGAAGTCGGCCGATGAGCGGAATTTCCCCGTATTGGTCTTGCTTGGCGGTAGAGATCACACAATTCCTTTGGACCAGGCGTTTGTGGACTGGAACAGTCAGCTCGCCGAAGGCGCACCGGTAGGCAGTCGCATTGTCGTGTTCGTTGGACGTGATCATCATCTCCGTGCCCCCGGCTCCGATCATGGCCACGGCGTGACGACGGATGAAGAAATCTGGCGCGTTATCGATCTATGGCTGAACGAATAATATTCCGCCGCATTTGTTGGCTGGCAAGGTCGCCTTCCGGTCACAGAAAACAGAGCAAAATTCAAACACGCAATTTGACCGCGACCATCCGACGGATGGTGCATAGCCGCTGATTGAAACACACAGTTAGTAACCGAGTTTGCCGATAAAATAGTCCGATAAAACTTCTGTGCACGCCTCAGCTTGAAAACGAGTTGCCTACAAGAAGAAGTGATTTTTCAAAGGCAATGCCGCCGCGCCAATAGCAGCTGCATCTCCTGGAGTTTCAGCCAATACGATCGCCGGCTCGGGTCTCGGGCTATCGCGACGGGACGAATTCGCAATCTTTAGCTTAGGAATTAGTCGTTCCGCCAAATCACGAGGTAGTCGGCCACCTAGAATAATCAATTCTGGATCGATCGTAATAGCAACCGCGGATACGACAACAGAAAGGGACGGTACGATTCGTTCGATCCATCTGTCTGTTGTAGGCCAGGACGGATCGTAGTTCTCCAATAACTCCGAGACGCTCGAAAAAACGATACCGTCTTCTTCAAGCATCTCTCTGAGCAAACTCAAGTTTGGCCTTTCGTAGCCCAACATAGGAAGCAGTCCGCCAAACTCTCCGGCATTGCCTCTAAAACCTCTGATCGGTTTGCCGTCCATGACGATACCCCCACCGAAGCCGGCCGCGAAATAGAGGTAAGCAAAACTCTTGGAGTGCAATCCCGCACCGAGCAGGCTTTCGCCTATTGCCGCGGCGTTACCATCATTCTCGACCCATATAGGCAGCCCGAAAGACTCCGACAACACCTTCTTGGTGTCCATTAGGGCCCAGTCCTCGAGGTCCAATGGCGGGTTCACTTTATTGTCTGCGTCAACAAAATATCCGGCAATGCTCAGTCCGAGACCAAAGAGACGATTGCGGTCGACACCGTGTTTTTCGATCAATTCGTCAACAATCTCTCGACTCCGCTCTAATGTGGACATTCGATCGCCCAGCGTCTCAATGATGGTTACTTGCTCGACGACTTCGCCTGGAAAATTGAGGAGTACGACCGAAAGAGCGTCTGGCATTACCGACACGCCTATTGAATACGCGACATCCGGAACTAACTGAAGCGCCACGCTCGGTTGGCCGCGCCCCTTTCGAACCCGCTCGCCGGTCTGAAGCAGACCGCGGGCGATAAGACTATCTACGATTCTCGAAATGGATTGTGGAGTTAGCCCGGTTTCCCGACTAATTTCGGCGCGTGATGTTGAGTGTTCGCGCCGAATGATGTGCATGACCAGCCGTTCATTTGGTGTTGCGGTTGAAAAATTGGGGCGCCTCAGGAACGCCGAGCCGATGGGTATGTCAATCGGTCCGGTTGCACTCATAGTTTTGCGAGTCCGTGCATTTCTGGTCGTGGTATCGTTGTTCGGAGACCGATTAAGGCTATCACAGTGAGTGAGTAATTGTTGTTGGGCAATGTGATGCAGACAAAACATAATAATCTGCGCGTGCTAACCGCTGTCGTGCTGATCGCGATGGCGCCACCTTCAGTCGAGTCCGCTGAATTCGATTTTTGGTACGGAAACTCCGGACGGGCTGAGCAGGCGATCATCGAGTTATGCGATCAATTCAACGCGACGCAGTCCGAGCATCGAATTAATTGCGTTGGCCACGGGTCTTACGAGGCGACACTGCAGAAGACCGTTTCAGCTTATCGTGCGAAGAAGCACCCTGCCTTAGTTCAGGTATTGGACGTAGGAACAGCGGAAATGTCTGTGAGCGTTGCGTACGTTCCGGTGCAGAAATTGAAGGTAGGGCAACACGCCATCATCGAGGAACAGAATTTCGTAGGCAGTACTCTCGACTACTATCGATCACACGACGGCGACGCGATGTCGATACCGTTCAGCACGTCAACGCTCGTTCTCTACGTAAACGACACAAAATTGCAAGCTGCCGGCATCGAGCGAGCTCCCAAGACATGGGAAGAATTTGGTGAAACGCTTCGCGTCCTGAGGGACGCTGGTGAGTCTTGCCCTTGGACCTTTCGAATACACCCTTGGTATCACCTAGAACAATTTTCCGCAATTCACGGAATCGATATTGCGACGCACCACAATGGCCTTACAGGTCTAGGGTCGGAGTACACCTTCGCGACGGGTCAACACCAAAGATTCATGCAGGACGTCAAGCGTTGGTATGACAATAATTTGGCCATGTTGCAGGAGAATTTATCTATAGCGAATGGAGCTAGGGCGTTCGGCATAGGCGATTGTGCAATGTTGCTTGAGTCGACCGGAGTATATTCGGCAATACGGGCAGCGGCAGCTGGCCGGTTCGACTTTTCAGTCCACCAGGTACCGATCTACTCTAATTCAATTAGGCACAGTAGCTTGGTAGGCGGTGCGTCACTATGGTCTTTGAAAGGCTTTTCGGATGAGCAATATTCTGCAATCGCCGAGTTCGTATCCTTCCTGCTGAGGCCAAAGAACCAGGCCGAGCTAACCCGAAGTACCGGATTCCTTCCTCTCACAGTTGAGGGATATCAGGAGGTTCGGAGACGCCCTGGGTCGGATCACGAGTTGGATCAACTACTGGCCGTGGCACGGTCATCGCTCGAACAAAACGAATCAAATCGACCGACCGGAGTACGTCTAGGATTCTATGCTCAGTTCCGACGAATTTGGATAGAGGAACTACAGAAGGCGTTCGCCAATTCAATCAGTATCGATGAAGCGTTACTCAACGCGGAGCAGCGTGGGAATAGATTATTGCGACGATTCGAGCGGATGCACGCCCCGGAGACTCAATGAATCCAAGAGGCCAATTTCAAAGCAGATCATCCGCGGCACTATTTTCGCTACCGCAGCTCATTATTGTCGCGATTTTCTTCTATTACCCGGCCTGGATAGCCGTGAAGTACAGCGTAACACTACAAAAACCGTTCGGCGGTGAGGCAGTCTTCGTTGGATTGGATAACTACGCTTCTCTCGTTTCAAGCGGTGAACTGACTTCGACCGTCTTTGTTTCGTTGCTATTTAGCATCAGCGCAACAGTTTTCTCAATCATGATCGGCATGCTGCTAGCGATGGTCGTACACCGGTGTTCTGGTCGCTCAACGATTGCGCAAAATCTCCTCATTTGGCCTTTCGCGGTTGCAGCGCCGGTTGCCGGAGTCGTGCTTCAGTTGATCTTCGATCCGTCGATCGGCATTGGTTCAGCCTTCGACGATTGGCAGCCGGGCACGAACCCGTTCGACGCTTTCGTACAAGTTGTCATTAGCTTCGCATGGATTCACATTCCGCTGAACTTCGTCATTCTGCTCGCTGGTCTTAAGTCGATTCCTCGAGCCTATTTGGACGCGGCATTTGTCGACGGAGCGTCCGACTGGCGGAAGTTCATCGACGTTGAACTGCCGTTGTTGCGTCCCCATACGTTCTTATTGCTTGTTATCGGTCTGGCAGAATCGATGACCCAAAGTTTCGGCATCATCCATACGATGACTCAAGGTGGCCCAGCAGGTTCAACCGACATTTTGGTTCATCGGATCTATAGTGACGGCTTCGAAGGATTGGATTTGTCGGGCTCCGCCACGCAGTCGGTGATTCTTATGGCAGTAGTTATTCTTCTTACCGTCGCTCAATTTCGCTTTATCGAGCGACGAATTGAATATCGGAGGTAGTTAGACTTGATTCTCGTAGATCGTCGGCGCGATTGGCTGGTGACTTCCTTGCTCTGGGCTTGCGTCGTTATCGTAGTCACTCCGTTCTACTTTGTCGTTTCGATTGCGTCGCATGATGCCACAACGGTCGCAAGAGACGGTGTTTCTTATTGGTTTGGTCAGGAGCTTCTCCATAACATCGCCACTGCTTGGAGGGCCGGTGGGCTTGGTCGCCAGGTATTCAATAGCACCGTTGTTGCCGTTCTCGTAACGGCTGGGAAGTTAGTGTTGGCGAGCATGTCGGCTTTCGCGGTTGTGTATTTCAATTCTCGTCTGGCACGCTTTCTTTTTTGGGTTGTATTTCTAACGATGATGTTGCCGCTCGAGGTTCGTATCGTGCCGACCTATGAGCTCGCTGCAAACGTTCTGAAACCAGTACAAGATGCACTTAGTGCTACGGGGGCAACCGGCGTCATCAATTCGATATTCAACGTTGACATCAATTTGCATTGGAGCTTGCTCGATTCGTACATTGGTCTCTCATTGCCGCTTATCGCAACAGCAACAGGTACGTTTCTATTTCGTCAGTACTTTCAAACACTGCCGGCATCGTTGGCGGAGTCCGCTCGACTTGATGGGGCGGGGCCGCTTCGGTTCTTTCTGGACGTTGTTGTTCCATTGTCCACTCGCCACTTCGCCGCTCTTGCCACAATCATGTTTCTAAGCGCATGGAATCAATACCTCTGGCCGCTAATCATTACTACCGAAGAATCCATGCGAACGGCTGTTGTTGGTGTCGTTCATCTAATGCCCGACCTCGAATACGAATATCCGACGTGGAACATCACAATGGCCGGAGCACTAATTGCGATGTTGCCGCCAATCATGATCGTAGCTATCTTTCAGCGTTTTCTAATTACAGGACTTACAGCGGCACGAATGTCAGCAAAGAACTCGGAGTTCGCGAATGACTGATGTGCAGCTCATTGGCGGATCAAAAAAATATGGCGACGTCGCTGCCCTAGACAACGTCACATGTGAAATAAAGTCAGGTTCCTTTACCGTAGTAATCGGACCAAGTGGCTGCGGAAAGTCCACGTTGCTTCGAGTCGTTGCTGGGTTGGATGACCTGAACAGCGGTGCGCTATATATCGGGGGCGAACCTGCCGCGACATTGCGGACCGGCGACCGTGAGTGTGCAATGGTGTTTCAAGACTATGCCCTCTACCCACACATGACAGTAGCGGGCAACATTGAATACCCGCTAAAGCTATCCGGCATGCGAAAACCAGAACGAACGAAACGACTTTCAGAAATCGCCGAGATGCTTGGTATTCAAAAACTCCTCAATCGTCGTCCGGCCGAGCTTTCTGGAGGTCAGCGCCAAAGAGTGGCGATCGGGCGGGCAATTGGACGAAGACCCAAAATCTTGCTGTTGGACGAACCATTGTCCAATTTGGACGCACAGCTTCGTGCCGACACGCGAGCAGAATTCAAGCGCTTGCATCGCGAGCTTGGCATGACAGTGATTTACGTGACACACGATTACGTCGAAGCCATGACCCTCGCCGATTCAATTCATGTAATGGATTGCGGCCGTATCGTGCAAAGTGGTTCGAGCGAGTCAATCTATGCCAAACCTGCATCCATCCAGATTGCACGGTCCTTTGGTTCACCACGCATCAGTCTTTTTTCCGCGACGGTTATTCGTGAAGGCGAGCTCAAAATCGCCAACGGTCAGTCACTCATCGTGGAAGACTTGTTCACGGATACCGGGACTCCGCTAGTTTGTGGTATTCGTCCGGAAAACGCGCATGTGTCAGCCAAGTTGCATGATTTGAAGGTCGAGTGCATCGACAGCGAGAACAGGGGCAGCGGAACTTTGATAAGGAGCACGATGGGTCATGAGCACCTAAGTCTCTGGGGATCACGTGACAAGATGTACTCGCTGGGAGACTCAGTGCACGTCAAGATCGATATTGATCAGTTGATGTTATTTGATCCCGGTACGGGCGGATTGATCTCTACGGTTGGCGAGCTAAGAAACTCCGCCACCGAATCGATACCCCACCATCGTGCACTGGTGCCACGGACTCCGACATGCTTCTCTGGCGAGTTTGGCGGTGACAAGCCGGATTGTATAGGTCGAAAGTTCCAGATAGATGGGTCGCCGATCTGTTTTTCTGGCAATACGATCTTGTACACGCTCGACGCTTCACACGCGATTGCAGGAACGCTAAGCGAACTTTCTTTGAGCCTACAGAAAACTGATTACTCGAGGTATTTCTCTTTTCTGCCGGAAGAGACTTTTCACATCACATTGATGGATTGCATTGAGTTCGACAATGCAAATCGACATGCGAACCCGAGGGGCGGCTTCGATGGATTGACAGGTGACAACATAACAGCGGAATTCGCAAATCAACTTTGCAAGCAGATGGAAATCGACGTGGTCAAAATGCGGCCAGTTTGTGTCGGATCGAGCAGAGCCGGTGGGCTGTTGCTGTATGTCGAAGGTGCAACAGAACGTGACGAGTTAAAGCTGCGTGCAGCAAGAGACAGGCTTTCGGAGTTACTCGGAATTAGGCGAGAGACGCACGACCGATACCTCTTTCACATCACAATCGCCTATCAACTGGGCTGGCTATCGGAGTCCGATGCACTTGACCTATACACGACCTGCCAGGCTTTGTCTGAAAGAACGCTAAAACGGACTCCACAGTTTGATGTGCATTGCGCAGAGTTAGCGGAATTCAGCGATATGCATCATTACAAACGAGTCGTCGAGATTCCCGAGACGGGCATCGAGAAAAATAGTAGACGATAATGCATTGTTATTAAACGCATTTTTTGATCATTTACGAAAAAACAGAGATCCCAGGTATCAAGCCGAGGAAAATGTGTAATAATTAAATCACAGTGAGTGATTTAATTATGGATGTTGGCTATCCATATCCGATCGCCATTTTCATCCAATTGAGGGGGATACCATGAAATTTTCCAAGCGTGCAGTCGTGATGACCGCCTTTCTTCCGATTCTAAGTGTCGTTGGCATCGCCGCATTTACGACACCTGTTCTCGCGCAGGAAGGGGAAATCGAAGAAATTACCGTGACTGGTTCGCGTTATCGGGCTAGACAGGAAATCGCGGCGAAACAAGAAACTGATGTTATTTTTGACTCACTTTCAGCCGACGAAATTTCCTCTGTTCCCGATTTCAATTTGGCTGACGCGTTTCGGCGCATACCAGGTGTTTCCGCGGAGTTCGACGAGGACGAAGGACGATTTATAGCGATCCGCGGCATTGATCCGGACCTAAATCGGGTGCTGTTCGACGGAGTCACATTTCCTTCAACCGGTAATTTTGGAGGCAATGGTCGCGAGGTCAATATCGAATTCATGCCCTCAACCTCCGTAAAAACATTAGAGGTTTATAAGACGTTCACACCCGATATCGATGGAAGTTCGATCGGTGGTTTTGTAAACGTAGTGACGCGAAGCGCATTTGATGTCGACGATACGTTTTTCGTGACGCGAGCCACTATCAGTGAATATGAACTTACCGAAATTCCGGGCAGCAACGATACGCCATTACGTTTCGAGGGCACCGGATCCAATCGATTCGGCGCAAACGACGAGTGGGGCGTGATACTTACCGGGCTCTACAGTATTCGCCCGCGCGATCAGAGTAAGTTTTTCGGTGTAGCCCCGTTGGGCGGTTTCACCGGTGCCTCCCTGCCGCCTAATCGTTTTAACGTTTCGCTGTACAACAACAATCAGAAACGCTTCGGCGGCAATGGCCGAATCGAGTACAAGACTGATACCGTGTATGCATGGTTGTCCGCTCACTCGTACTCTCAGGAGGAGACCGAGGTTAGGTACGTCAACAACATCAACGGTTTTTCCGCCGGCGATGTGACTGAAACGAGCGCAACAACCGGTACAGTCGCGCAGGCGCGAAGCGATATCACAACGAGCACATTCCCGATAGAAACGCAGGGCACCGGAGTAAGTTTTCACTTGGACAAGGTGTTCGCCAACGATGGCGAGCTATCGTTCTTAACCGGCGTATCCGAGCAAACATTCGACCACGATTCGACGGACCTAAATTTTCGATCGGCGACGACGACTGATCTTGGATTTACCTACGATACGTCAGGATCAGGCGTCCCGACACGATCAACTGTCAACAATCCGGCGTTTTTTGCCGATCCTGCGAACTATACAAACAACTTTACGCGTTTCCGAGACTTGAACACCGATGAGGAGATTTTCGAAGCAACTCTTGACTATGGAATCAATGTTGGACGCGATTCGGAAGGATTCGGATGGAAAGTAGGAGCAGGATTTCGAAATCTCGAGCGAGTTCGCGATAATGAAGATTTCCGTTCATCGGCGAACACCGATTTAGGTAGCGTTCTAAGTAGCGCCGCGTTTACAGATCAGTTTCAACCCGATCCATTCTTGTTTATCGACACCAATGCTGCACTGACGGTAATCAATGGAGCGCCGTTAGTTAGAAACACCGGTGGGTCAGAAAATGCCGATTTTTCATACGAAGAAGACATCACCAGTCTTTTTGCCATGGCTGTCTATGCTGGTGATCGATATCGACTATCTGGTGGTGTGCGATTTGAAGACACTTCTTTTGATTCGACGAGAGCGGGAGCTTTTTCGGCAGCAGGCGACTTCAGCCACGTGTTGCCGTCCATAAATTGGGTTTACGACCTCACCGATAACGTGAAATTTCGCGCGGCCTTCAGTCAGACGTTAGGTAGGCCGGACCCGGCGGACCTTGTTTCAACGTTCAGCGAGGACCCGCTGTGTGACGAAGCGCTACAGCCGGAAATCGATGTGTGCGTTACACGTGGAAATCCAGACTTGGAGCCGCGAGAGTCGGATAATTTCGATCTCTCTCTTGAATACTACTTCCTAGAAGGTGACGGATTGCTTTCAGCGGCTGTTTTTTACAAAGATATTGCGGGAGATATTTTTCGTCTCGATACCGTCGGACCTTATGAGGGCGGCACTGCGCTATTCACGCAAAACGTCAATTCAGTCGGATCTGAAGTGCAAGGTCTCGAACTTGCAGCGAACTTGGGTAGCATGCCGTTCTTGCCAGGTGCTTGGAGTAACTTCGGTCTGAGCGCGAATTTCACCTTCATCGATGGCGAGCAGACCGTTCCCTCCCAAGCAGCCGATTTGTCAATCTCGACGTCGACCAATTCGTATCGTTTTCGGCAACCTGAATTCATCGGCAATACGGCGTTGTTCTATTCAGCCGAACGCTGGGAAGCGCGCGTTGCTTGGACTCGTACAGATAGGGCGATCTTGAACGCCGGTCGCGCAGAGGGAGATTACGAGCAATACGATTTTTCAGTACGGTACACACCGGCGGACACTTGGGGACTGGCATTCCAAGCGCGAAACTATACCGGCGAGAATCGTCGGCAGTTTGATAACGTGAACAACTTCACGTATCTGTTTGGCGAGACCGATATAGATGCGTCTTATCACCTTACGATTTTCTTTAACAGTCCGTAATTGCACCATGTAGCCGGGGTCTTCGAATCCCCCGCTACTAATTTCGGCACGGCGCGCACGAGTCGATGTGAACCCGATTGACTTGGTGTACGCCCCAACAAAGGCAGGATTTCCGAATATGCCCGTTACTCTTCTAATATGGCGAACTCGCATGCGGTTGTCATTGCAGATGGCTCTGCTAACCGGCGCGTTACTGCTCGGCGCATGCGCCAATCAATATCCCGATAGCCCAATGCCCGAAATGGGAGAGTTGCAACTGCGGCTGGCTACATCCAAACCAAATGATGTCATGGTCGTGGCACACCGTGCGTGCTGGCGTACAGCTCCCGAGAACTCGACACTTGCTATTCAAAACTGCATAGATGCCGGTATCGATATGGTTGAGATAGACGTTCGCCGCACTCGC
Organism: Phascolosoma agassizii; assembly: GCA_035593235.1. Taxonomy (NCBI): domain Eukaryota; kingdom Metazoa; phylum Annelida; class Sipuncula; order Phascolosomatiformes; family Phascolosomatidae; genus Phascolosoma; species Phascolosoma agassizii. The sequence goes on along the minus strand of JAVJHY010398936.1, from coordinate 7,432 downwards.
GATGGCGTGCTGGTCTTGATGCATGACGACTCTTTGGATCGAACAACGGACGGCTCTGGGAACGTTGCCGACACAAACCACGCAGAACTTGCCGACTTACGTCTTCGTCAAGGGGCAGGAGGCGAATCAACCTTGACCTCTGAGGCGATTCCGACACTAGAGGACGTGTTGGTCAGCTTCAAGGATCAAATATTAATAAATCTGGACTGTAAGTCCGATGTCTATGACGATGTATTGGCAATGGTTCAAAAAACTGATACGACAGGACAGATACTGATGAAAATGTCCGCGCTGCCAGACGCACCGGAAATGCGGAATGCACCATTTCATGGATTGACCTATTTCATGCCGGTGATATACGCAAAGATGGGTTCTTTGAACGATTTACTGCCTGCCTATAATCGCTATGACCCCGTGGCCTATGAAATCGTGTTTGACGATCTTACGTATCTCGAATCTGGGGTCGTCGCCGTTTCGAATTCGGCGGGGCGTGTTTGGGTCAACACAATGTTGCCGAGGTATAGCGGTGGATTGGACGACAAATTGGCCACATCTGATCCGGACGCAGCTTGGGGCCGCCTAGTTGGGATGGGCGTCAATATGATTCAAACGGACTACCCAATCGATCTGCTTCGGTACTTGGACAGTCAGGGCCTACGAAAGCACAATGGACAGTACGATACAGGGCATGTCGAACCGCTCGCCGTAACACATTGAATCACTGCACGGAGTACCAATGACTAAGAAGCCGAACAAGACAAGGCGACGACTATCGTCGCTTTTGGCCGCCATGCTCGTGGCGCCAGTTGGGAAGTTATTGGCCAAGATCAGTTGGGACGGAACACCTCGAGTCATGCAAGGGCCGATGCTTGGCTGGGTTGACGAAAACTCACTTAATATTTGGGTGCGCACCAGCGGAGCGGTTGAAGTGCAAATCGAATATTGGTCTGAGGAAGATCCGATTTCAAGCCGTGCCACGACTGAGAAGGTGACTACGTCATTGGCGACAGACTACTCAACGGTGATGGGAATCAGAGGACTATCTTCAGGTACAAGCTATCGCTACCGCGTCCTAGTAGAGGGCAAAGTCGATGAGTACATGCTCCGTCATGGAGATTTGTTGGCTCGAACAGCACCCGAGCTGCCCGTTGTAGAAACAATGACAGTCGCGTTCGGGTCGTGCGCGCGAGTACAGCAACGGCCGATTCAGCCAGTCTGGCACGCGGTAAGGGCGGCTGAGCCGGATCTATTTCTGTGGCTAGGGGACAATGTTTATGCAGACTCAACTGACCCGGCCATCATTGCAGAAGTGTATCGCCACCAACGCAATGTGCCGTCGTATCGTCCTGTCATGCAATCAATTCCACAACTGGCGATCTGGGACGACCACGATTATGGGCTGAACGATCATGACCGCAGAAATCCGGTAAAGGATCATGCTCTTGGCGTGTTCAAGAACTATTGGGCGAATCCTGGCTACGGCGTCGAAGGAGCGGCCGGCGTATTCTTCAAGTATCAATACGGACCGGTGGACTTCTTCATGCTCGATGACCGGTTTTACCGAGATCCGCTTGACACGCCCAACGGGCCTGGGAAAACGATGTTGGGAATTTCGCAAAAGGCCTGGCTCAAGAAAAGCCTGTCGGAAAGCACGGCTTGCTTCAAGGTTCTTGCGATTGGAAATGTCTGGACCGACGAAAAAGGGGAGCCATCCGAATCCTGGGCATCATACAAACACGAACGAGAAGAGATATTCGAATTCATCAAAGCCGAAAAAATCAGCGGCATAATACTTCTGTCAGGCGATAACCATGTTGCCGAACTCAATTGTATTCCTCGATCGGAATCCGGTTCATACGACCTATACGAGTTTTCCAGTTCCCCGCTCGCTCAGGATCCGTCGCAGTCATGGCTGAATTATTGGCCAACGTTAAGAATACGGCAGATATATTTTCGAAGTTCCAATTTTGGACTCATGGAATTCGATTTTCGAGACGGCGATCCTTCGGTAACGTTTACCCTTAAGGACGAACAGGGCGCGAGCGTTTGGGATGCTTTCACAGTGCGTGCGTCACAATTGACGGGCATCCAGAATAGCTGGAAGAACTTGATCGACGAGCGATCGATGACGCGCTGGACGCGTGCTCAAGAAGGCGGTGCCTACTACGATCACGTCCGGCATGATTGAGACGATATTAGGGCTGTATCGGAAGAGCGACCGAGCAGAGCCCCGCGACATAAACGATGCCGATGTCGCGCGTGAATGGCGGCGACGCAAGTGGTCGGTGTTTCTCACCATTACCTTCGGGTACGGTTTCTACTACATCTGCCGATTGAGCTTTAGCGTCGCCAAGAAACCAATGGCGGACGAGGGAGTGTTTGATGCAGCACAGATGGGCATCATCGGATCTGCACTATTCTTTGCATATGCACTGGGAAAACTAACCAACGGATTATTAGCGGATCGAGTCAATGTCCGCGTATTCATGGCTACGGGCCTTTTCCTCTCTGCGATTGTGAACTTCGCGCTGGGATTTACGACCGCGTTCTGGGTTTTCTTGGTTCTTTGGGGCGTCAACGGCTGGTTTCAATCGTTTGGCGCGCCATCAAGCGTGGTCTCTCTCTCACGTTGGTACAGCGACGCGGAACGCGGCACTTTTTACGGAATGTGGAGTAGCAGTCACAATATTGGCGAAGCTATCACGTTCGTCGTAACGGCTTTTGTTGTAACAAGTTTTGGGTGGATGTGGGGGTTTCGAGCTGCTGGGTTGGCGTGCTTAGCGATGTGCTTCATCATATGGCGATTTCTTTACGAGCGCCCGGAGGTTTATGGACTACCGGGTGTTGTACACGGAGATCCGAGCGGCCGCCGCGGTCGGGATATGACGAAGAAACAATGGGCCGTGTTTCGAAATCCGTCGGTTTGGATTCTGGCTCTCGCGAGCGCATTTTCTTACGTTACGCGCTACGCCATCAATAGCTGGGGCATTTTTTTTCTTGAGGCCGAAAAGGGCTATACGACGATCGAAGCGAGTTCGATTATTTCGGCAAATGCGATTGCGGGGATCATAGGCACTTTTTTCTCCGGAATATTGTCTGATCGATTTTTCGCTGGGCGCAGAAATGTGCCGGCACTAATATTCGGTGTCCTATACGCCGTCGCGACAGCGCTGTTCGTTCTCGGTCCTCGAGACCCCTTGGTGGACACCGCTAGCATGGTGTTGTTCGGCTTAGCTCTCGGGGTGCTTCTCGTGTATTTAGGTGGCCTGATGGCTGTCGATATTTGTTCCAAGGAGGTCGCCGGCACAGCTCTTGGGATTGTCGGTGTTGCTAGCTATCTGGGCGCCGGTATTCAGGATGTCTTGTCGGGCTATTTGATAGAAGGTGGGGTCACTATCGTTGGGGGAGAAAAAGTCTACAACTTTGATGTAGTAGGCGCGGCGTGGATCGGTTCCGCACTCGTGTCGTTAGTTCTCGCGAGTCTCGTTTGGAATAGGAAGGCAGAAGAGGACACCTCAAAATGATTGAGGTGTGTCCTGTTCTTTCTTCTATTTGTGCTCACAACGTGGTGACCACGTCGACCAAACCATTTACGGTTATTTTGGGTGCCTCCAAAGGGCTTGGTCTCGCTATAGCGAGGATCTGCTTGGCCTATTTGGAGCTTCGCCAAACTGCAGATGTTCATTGCGTAGCATTGGAAGGGCCAAAGTCCCATTGAACTCGTGGGTGTCGGGCGACCTCGGCCAAAGTACTTCCGTCGTGCGGGAATTTTGCGTGATTGAGTCCTGCATCGTTATGCACTGTGGTGCAAATTTGGCAACGGGCGCCCCACAGACTTTCTTTTATAACAACAAGTTACAGTTCAGTGAGCTAACTACGAACCGAGCGGTTTTCTTCTAAGAATTCGCCTGTGTACCGCATATGTAGGTGGCCAAATCTCAACGTTTTTCTAAGCGAATGTTGCTGTATGCCGCGTCACTATGCGTTTGCGAGAATGATTTGTAATCAGTAGGTCCCGTGTTCGATTCATGGTGCCGGCACCATATTTTCTAAGGTCGTTCTAAGAAAGTCCTATTTCACCGCTCTCAGTCGGCGGGCGCGGTTGTAACGACGCATGAGGCCGCAACTCGTTCCTCTTGATCAGCGCGCCTGCAAAACCGTCGCAGCATCCAGTCGAATGGTGCGGCCGTTCATGTACGCGTTTTCAATCAGGAAGGCGCAGCAGTGTGCGAATTCGTCCATGTGGCCCATGCGCTTCGGCGCTTCGATCATCTGCACGAGGGCATCCTGCACTTTTTGACCGAGACTGGCGACCATTGGAGTCTCAAACAATCCCGGGCAAATTGCGTTTACTCGAATTCCATGGCGAGCCAACTCTCTGGATGCCGGCATATTGAGGCCCAGAATGCCGGACTTCGATGCGCCGTAGGCACACTGTCCGATCTGGCCTTCAAAAGCAGCTCCAGAAGAGATGTTGATAATGACACCGCGCTCTTCACCGTTTTCCGGCTCGTTTCTCACCATCTCTTCGGCGCATTTGCTCATTACATTAAACAAGCCGATGAGATTTACATTCACGACGTCTGCGAATTTCTTCAGCGGTGTCGCAACAGACGTTTTGTCCAGGACTTTGCAGGGAGCCGGTATGCCTGCGGCGTTGATACAGACATGAATCGCTCCGAAGCCTTCAATGACTGCGCCAACTGCATCTGCGGCTGACTGTTCGTCTACCACGTCGGTTTTCACGAAGAGTGCGTCATCAATCCCCAGTTCCGCCACGGCGGTCGCCCCGGCTTCTTCGTTGAGGTCGAAGATAGCGACTTTCGCTCCATGTTTTCTCACGAGGTAATCGGCCGTCGCTCGGCCCAGGCCAGATGCGCCCCCCGTGATGACAATGATTTTGCCTGCAATATCCATCCAGAAATTTCCTCAAATTTGTCGTGTTCCTGATTCTCAAAAAGCAGAGACGCCAGTTATCAGTCGAGCGATCAACAGTTTTTGTATCTCAGTCGTCCCGTCGGGAATCGGCGCGATTAGCCCCTCTCGAGCCAGCCTTTCCACCACGAACTCCTTAGTTAGTCCGTTGCCCCCATGAATTTGCACAGCATCTCTGGTTGCGCGCACTGCAAGTTCGGTCGCATACCACTTCGCCATCGAACACTCTTTGTCACAGCGGGTTCCCTTGTCGATCATCTCTGCTGCACGCATCGTGAGCAGGCGCGCAGCGTCTATTTCGGTGGCCATCGTTGCGATCTTCGCCGCAATGAGCTGATGTCCCGCGATGGCTTTGCCATGCTGGATTCTTTCCTGGCTGTATTTGACTGATTCGTCCAGTGCTCTGCGGGCGAGCCCGTAGCCCCAAACTGCCATGTGAAGTCGTGCGCGCTCAAACGTAACCAGCGTATTCTGCAAACCGGAGCCGAGGCCGCCAATAATATTTTCGGCAGGAACCCGAACGTCGTTGAGAAATACCTGGGCAGTTGATTGACTGTTTAGCGCTATCTTCGGAATACCGACGACGTCATATCCGTGCTCTTGTCGGTCGATTAGAAAATGTGTCAGACCTTTTGATCCGTCGCTCGTGCGCGCCGTACAAATCATGAAATCGCTGTACTCGCCGTTCGTTATCCAGGTCTTTTCGCCATTAATGACGTAGTGATCGCCATCGGGGCGGGCGCGCGTTTGTACAGCGGATACGTCCGAGCCCACGGCAGGCTCAGATATACCCATGCAAGACATTAGCTCGCCGCTGAGTAGGCCCGGAACATACTTTTGTTTGATCGCGGTTGGCGCACCATTCAAGAGCAGGTCTGCAGCAACACAATTAATCACGGCCGGAATTGCAAGATCTATCGACGTGTAAGCAAGTTCCTCGAACAATAACAGGTGTGTCGTCCATTCCAGGCCCATGCCACCGTATTCCTCTGGGTGCGGTGCATTCGTCAATCCATATTCGGCCAGTGACTGCTGCAGTGACTTCATCTCGTCGGTGGGGATAAAACTACCTGTATTCAGAGCGTCACGTATTCTAGGCTCAATCTCGGCATCGAGAAACTTCCGCAGTCCGTCTACGGCTAACTGTTGTTCATCGTTCAACATGATAGTCACACTCTTGAAATTGCTGGATTACTTGCGAAAGAGATTCAACACAGCGACGGCTTCTTCAACACCATGAAGACCGCCACCATTCTCTTGAAGAGCAATTCGCGCATCCTCAACCTGGCGAGTTCCGGCTTCACCTCGAAGCTGCGTAACCAGCTCATGAATCTGTGCAAGTCCGGTTGCGCTAATTGGATGCCCTCGAGACTCGAGTCCGCCCGACGGATTGATTGGCACTCGTCCGCCGACAGTAAATTCTCCTCGTTCCGCTGCCGGGCCTGCCTCACCATAAGGAACCAACTGCAAATTTTCGGCCTGGATGATCTCACCCATTGCGGTCGCATCATGGACCTCAACAACGTCAACCTCACTCGGACCTACGCCAGCCTCCTCATACAGACGGCGTGCCGCGATGGCGGTTAGATGGTTGTCGTAGTCATCCGGCGATCTGTCGGAGCCAGTCTGAACAACACTCGCCAGTACCTCGACCGCACGGCTGCGATCTGCCGAAATTCGCTCAAGTCCGGCCTGGCTGCAAACAATTGCTGCAGCAGACCCATCCGAGATGGGCGCGCACATGGGCAACGTTAAAGGGTAGGTTATCGGCGGAGCGGCAAGTATTTCATCAATCGTGTAGGAGTCACGAAACTGTGCATTGGGGTTGTGCACCGAGTGTGAGTGATTTTTTGCTGACACGGCGGCGATTTGCCGTTGCGTTGTGCCGAATGTCTTCATATGAAAGCGGCAAAATGCAGCATATACGTCCATAAAAACGCTGTACGGCTTTTCCGAAGTAGTGCCGGGCGGTACCTCGACGCCTTCGCCCATCGCCAGCAGTTTCTCCTTGGTCTTCTCGACTGCCTCGATATCCCAGCCCGCATCGAATACGGCGAACATCCGCTTCTTGTCCTC
>JAVJHY010397875.1:0-20037 GCA_035593235.1 Phascolosoma agassizii | reverse complement strand
TATTAATGACTTTAATCGGGGAGGGGCATACAGACGCAAACCCCCCAATACCACTCGGCGCGATTTGCGCCATGTCACCCGCCGCGGTGAATACCGCAGTGACAAGATCGCCCCACTTCGCACCGGGAGCGACCCCCATCTTCTCGACCATGCTATAGCCTTCCTCAAGGGCGGATTCGATGCGCCCACGCACGAGATTAATCCGATTCGGGTCGCTCGCCAAGGTTACGACGCGCTCTTCCTCTGCGGTACGAGGCATCAAGCCGTGATTGCGCACAATGTCCGGATCGGGGCCATAGAACAGCTGATGATCGCTTACAAACTGATCAAGCAGCGCTTGTTCCTCGCTACTTAATTTCGTCTCGCCATCGATATCGCTTAGTTGCTTGTTCATTTGGGCGACTCCTTTAGTCCGCTCTCGTAAACCACGCGGCCCCGTGATTACTGGTATGAAAATTCCAACTCGGTTCCACCAGATAAGTCGTCGCAACGGTTGTAACGACCGCCGGACCATCGATGCTTGTGCCTGGTGCTAGCGCAGCATCGTCATACACAGGCGTGTCAAGCGGCCCATCGATACCGACAAAATTGCACATCCGACTACCCACCGCGACACCGGCCGTGCGCACCTTGAGCGGCTGAATTTCCTTAAAGTCGACTTTGCCGATATCAACGAAAGACGCGACTCTAACGGTATTGATCCGAATCCCGGATTCCGTCGCCTGACTACCTTCGCCGTATTGCTCGCCGTAACGCAAATGGAATTGCTTGATAAGCGTGAGGACGTCATGAATATTCTCCAAACGTTTCATCTCACTCACGACTGGGGTCTCCACCCGTTGATTGCCGTAGCGCATATCGAATTCAACCCGATGGCGGACAATGTTCGGATCGACGCCTTGCCGAATAAGATCGTCGCGTCCGCGCTGCTCTAACTCGGCGATGGTGTCGTTTAGACGCGCGTAATCGGTTAATAATGCCTTCTTGGCGGTATCGAAGAGCACCGTGTAAGTCGATTTCTCATGGATGTGTAGTTGATCGACATTGCCCGCACCGAGCGCCGAGAATACCGATGCGAAAGGCGGCGCAATCACGCTGCGAATTCCTAACGCACGAGCAATGCCGCAACAATGCAGTGGACCATTGCCACCGTAAGCGAGCATCGTAAACTCGCTCGGTGCATAGCCCCGCGAACGCAGCTCTGTGGTGATGCCGTTCGCCATGTGGTTGTCGACGTTTTCCTTAATTGTCTTGGCGATTGCGACAACATCGTCGCCAAAGTATTCACCCAAGGTACGCCGCACCGCACGTTCCGCCCGGCGGGTGTTTAGCTTGATGCGTCCGTTCGCGTAGTTGTCTTCTTCGAGATAGCCGAGTAGTAAGTCGGCATCGGTAACCGTGACGTCAGTGCCACCACGCCCATAACAGGCCGGCCCGGGATCTGATCCTGCACTATCGGGGCCCATTTTGATCCGGTCGTAGAGTCGATCGTAATGCGCGATGGATCCGCCGCCCGCGCCTAAGGTAACGAGATGTATCATTGGCACACTAACTAGCCAGCGATCGATCACCGGTTGAAAGTCGTAATGCTTCTCCTGACCTTCAGTGACGATTCCGATATCGAAACTCGTGCCCCCCATGTCCGTCGCGATGACATTGCCCAACCCACCGTCGGCGGCGAGGTGTTCGGAGGCAGCAACACCGGACACAGGTCCGGAATGCACGGTTTGCAGCGCATCGGTTGAGTTAAGCTGGGCCATACCGCCGGAGTTGTGGTTGATTAGCATCGGTTTGGCATAACCGTTTTCGCGTAAATTTAATTCCAACGCACCAAGGCCGTGATACATCGCATTGTGTAGAAAGCCGTCGATAATAGTGGATGTCGCGCGCGTATATTCCCCCTTGCGTCCTGCCACTTGGTGCGACAACAGCATTGGTACCGCGCCAAGAAAATAGCCAGGGTATTCCTCAAGGTAAATCTCGCGAACTCTGAGTTCGTGATCGGGGTTAACGACGCTATTGATTAAGGTGACAACAATTGTTTCCGCACCGCGATCGACGAGTTCACGTAGTTTTAATCGAACATCGTGCTCGTCTAACGGGATTAGAATGTGCCCGTCGTAGGCGCAACGTTCGCGCACCGTTTGGATCATTGGGATCGGCACGATCGGTTCCGGTCGATGCGCGCGGGGGATATCGTGTTGTTGTTCGTACGGTAAACCGTCCCCGTGGCCACGCGCACGGGAGCACGGTACGGTACTCGCGAACCCTTCGGTGATCAGCATCCCTACCCGTGGACCTTTGCGCTCGATTTAAGCATTTGTGCCAAGGGTTGTGGCGTAACGAACGGAATCGACCTGCGATAGTAAGGTGCGCTTGTCGACTTGGAGCTCCTCTATCGCAATGTCCAAGGCCGCGTTAAACCCTAACGCCAGGTTGTGGTGGGTGGTTAGTGCTTTCGCCTGGATGTATTTGGAATCCCAAGCGACAAAGCAATCCGTGAATGTGCCGCCGATATCGACAGAAACGCGTTTCATTTAGTCGATCCTCCCTTGGCCTCTAATGCTTGTGTCCGTGATGTGGATCCGGGCGTACGAAACGCGGCCTTTGTAGATCTTCGGGCAACGGTAGGGCACCATTATTCGCCGCGGCCCACTCACCGGCTTTACGTTTCAATGAATCGATATCGAGATTGATGTCGCGCGTCGGCGGATGGCCGGGGACCGTGTATTCGGTCTCCACCATCGTGCCGCAGCCGGGACAGTAGAACTCAAGTAACGCTGTGTATGCCGGATCCGGAGAGAACGTGTATGCGTATTTCTCGGGGTCGATGAGTGGCTTATGGATCTCGCGCGGATCACGATCGTAGACCAACAGGCCCCGTTTGTAGTTGTCGCGCGCGTCGCCAATATTGTGATCGCAACGACGACAGTGCCAGCGTTCCGTGTCGAGTTCAATGCAAAGATATTCGGTGATATAGACTTTCATACTCGATCCTTTTTTCGGCTCAACTGCCGGAGCCCTTGCTTAGCAATAGATCACGATTACCAGTCAGACGAAACTGCCAGCCAGTGTCGACACGCGCGGTAAAAAACTCATCTTCGACAATGCAAGGGCCGACACCCGCCGCACCCACGTCGAGATCTTGATATCGATACAACGGTAAGTCCGTCGATTCGTTACGTAAACGGACCCGCCGTGTCGCGCTACTCGCGGCGACGCTCGATGCTTCGCCGGTGTCCGCTTGTAACGTTACTCGCGCGATGGGCAAACTCGCTTCGAGGCGTAACAACACAGGGGCATTAAGCCCGCTCGGCGGTTCGGCGTCCGCATCCCAATGTATCGATTCGTCCGAATTCTCTAGCTCCATTAAACTCCAGCGCAAACGGCACTCTTCGATTGCCGACCCTTCGGCGAACATGTCGCGTTCGGCGCGCTGTAGTAATCCGGCGCGCGCACTCGCCAAATCGGCGAGCTCGTCGAGTTGAATTTGATAGTGCTGCGACAAATCGGAAAAACCGATCCCATAGGCACTAAATACCGCCGCCATGCCAGGAATGATTGCGCGCTCGGCGCCCAATGCATCCGCAATTGCGGTTAATAGCATAGGTCCACCGCCACCAAAGCCCGCAATTATCGTGTCGCTTTCGAACGCCCCTATGCGCCGCACACCGCGTACGATTTGTGCGATCCAGGCGGTTTCCGCAGCGCTAAGCGCCGCACCCAGATCGAGGTTTAACGGTTGCATAACGGCCTCGTCTAATGCCGATTCGGCTCGCGCGATATCCAAATTGAGCTCACCGCCGAAATAAGTCGCGGCGTCAATTACACCGTTGAGTAACAGCACATCTGTAATGGTGAGATCACTACCGCCGCGTCCAAAACACGCAGGCCCTGGCGCGGCACCAACTGAATCGGGACCAACTTGAATGGCATTTTCCTGTACTCGGATTACAGAACTACCACCGACACCTTCGCTATGCACGCGACACAACGGCGCGGATACGGGTACGCCTTCTACGGCACCGTAATGATCTTGCTGTAGCTCTCCATTCGCGACGACGCCGACGTCGGTTGTCGTCCCACCGACATCGATCGACAGCATATTGTCGAAACCGTAATGGCGCGCGAACTCGCGCGCGCCTTCCATGCCGCCACGCGGACCCGAGCTGTAGGTTTTTAGCGCGATTGTTTTCGCCACCCGCGCGGAGCCGCCATCATTGCGAAAAATGAGTAACGGATTACGGGTTCGAAAACGCTTCATACGGTGTTCCGCGCCGTACAGAAAGCGTTCCATCGCAGGATGCAAAAAGGCGTTGAATAGGGCCGACCAAGTGCGCCGCCCGAAGTCAGGATCACGGCTCATATCGGCCGCAAACGCAACCGGTAGCGCACCGAGCAGTTGCGCCGGGTAGCGGCGCAATACGATACGCTCGAATCGGCGTTCTGCAGAGTCGGGATCCGCCGCATCAAGACTCACAACAATTCGGTTCGCGCCGCTCGCCGCGAGCTCGTTTACGCTCATTGTAAGCAATGAATCGAGAGCGTCATCATCAAGCGCCGAGTCGACAATGCGAACGCGATCCCCCACCAGCGCGTTGAATAAATCCCGTCGATGATCATCATCGCGCAACGTTTCGAGCGCCGCCTCGCTCGAGGTAATCACCCCGAGCCGCGGACCCCGACGTTCGACTAACGCATTCGTTCCTTGCGTCGTGGAGTAGCGTATGTGATCGGTTTCTTGCAATAGCCTAGCAACATCTTCTTCGCCATAAGCGAGCTCGGATAGTCGCGTTAATCCGTCAAAAAAGCAGGTGCTTAAGTCATGCGGTGTGGTCAGTGTTTTCGTAAACAGCAGTTTTTCGCCATCAAACGCACAGAAGTCTGTTAGCGTGCCGCCGTTATCGATATTAATCAGCTTGCCCATATTAGTCTCGTATCACACCTCAGTTTCACCGAAATCGCCGTGGCGGCTGTCGTTGCGTCGGCGCCGAGGATTCGCTGCTCAAACGCCAGTGCCTCGATGTTCCTACTCCGCTTCCGCGGCATGCCTACCGCTGATGCTCCGCTCGGCCAGCAGTAGCGTGTGCGCCAAGCAAAATTTGTTTTGGATCGCCGTGCGCACGAAAACTCGCAAGCAACACGTATGGGAATGTAAACATGCCGCCCCAAATTACGCAGCAAACGCCGTATATCCATCCTTTTGCGGTGAACGCTTCACGCCACGCAACCCATACGCCAATGAGCCCAAGGTGAATGACGAGATCGGTGTTAAATTGCGATCGCCAGTTGAGCGCAGCGACATCGCTAATGAACACTAGCGGCCAGTTGAAACCGGATTCGGCAACGGCGGCAAATGTGACGCCGAATATCACTACCGTAAAAATCGCTAATGCCATTCGCAATAGGGTCATTTACAACGCTCCGCTTTCTGCTGTCATCATTTGACGATGGTTTAGGCTAGTCCGGCGACGAGGTAAATGCTTGTCTTAGCGCGAACGTGGATTTGTCTCAGGAGGAAGCGGCGAGCTGGGACTCCTTCGCGCTAGCGTGCTGAGAAACGGTAACGGAACCGCCCCTATCTAATCGATGAAAAACTGATTTCCACGCACCCGACGCGGTTCAGAGCGCGATTTTAGGCGCGGCGAAGAACGAGAACTCAACGACCAGAAAACGTGGCCTCACGTTTTTCAAGATACGCTTGTACGGCCGATTTGTGATCGTCTGTGAATGAGGCGAGTACATGTTGATCGGCGTCCATATGCATAAATACCTGATCGAGGTGCCCGCCAATTGCATTCACGCTACGTTTGATCATTTGTGCCGCGATTGGTGGTTTTGCGGAATAGGTTTGCGCGAACTCAAGCACCCGCGGCAGAAGTTCGGCACTCGGTACAGTCTCTTCAAGTAAGCCCCATTCAAGTAAGGTTTGCGCACCGACTTTTTCGCCGCCGACAGCGAGACGAAGCGCTCGCGACTCCCCTACTAAACGCACCAAACGCGGCAAACTCTGCCACATTAGGTTTAGCCCAAGGTCGATTTCTGGGTACATGACAAAGCAATCCTCGGCGCCGACGCGAAAATCCGTGGCCATCGCGAGGCAGCCCCCGCCGCCTATGGCACCGCCATTCCACGCACAAATAGAGATCTGCTCGATACCTAAAATCGCTCGCAACACTCTTTCCCCCATTCGTAAACGGCGTCGCTTTTCAAGCAGTGAAAATGTTTGCGCACTTTGCATCTCGTTGAGATCTGCGCCTGCCGAGAAATGCCGACCGGTCGCCGCGAAGACGACAACCCGCGTTTCGGGATCGTCACGAAAACTGAGGGCGCACCGTTCTATTTCGTTCAAAAATTCGAAATTTAATGCGTTCCGAGCATCCGGCCGATCCAGATTTACAATAGTGATATGCCCTTCGCGCCGCAGGCTAAGATAATCGTACGCACTCATTCTCATTACACTCCAATAAAGCTGATTAGGTCATTTAGTCGATGAAGTTACCCATCGACCATATTTAACTGAGCTACAACGGAGGGCGGGCCATAACGCTGTGTCCGCAATCGCGCATCTCGCCAGCTCGCAGTTTGGTTTTAGCGCAAATCGCGTCGATAAGAAGACGGCGGCTTTCCGAACCGGCGCTTAAATGTCCGGCTATAGTGGCCGAGATCTTTAAACCCCCACTTGAACGCGATATCGGTAATCGAAACATTCGGCAGCAGCAGATCGTTCGCGCTGCGATCAAGGCGTCGATTTAATACCCATTCGCCGATCGTGCAGCCGTCCGCTTCAAAAAGTTTATGCGCGTACCGCGTGGAAATCTCAAATGCTTTCGCGATCGAACCCGGCGATAAAGTGTCATCGGTAATATAGCACTCGATATAGTTTTTGATTTCGTCTAACAGTATTTCACGGTTTCGTGGCGCACGCGCGAAGCTTGAAATAATCGCGTCGAACAAACTTGTCGTCAAATTACTCAAAGAAATTTCGTAAGGCCGCAATTGGCTGTTCAGGAATTTCGCTAAGGTCGCCATGTGTTGCACGCATAACTCCGACAAGACGTTGTCTTTACCCACATGTGCACAGTGCAACGCAGCGCACGTTGAGGTCGGCGCGCGCAAAACGCGCTGCGGCACCAACACCGAAATCTGTTCGTAGCTAGCCCCCGCGAGCTCAAAGGACAACGCCTGGGTACTGTCCCATAGAGCTAGTTCTTCCTCACCGATCAAAACGGACCCGGCCGATGAGGTTAATTTTATCGATCCCGTAATAGGCATAACGACAATGAGGTAGGGTTCCGGACTGCTGCCCAAATTCGCCAACGTGCGCTCGCCACCCCACTCATTCAACCCTAACGCTAAGCGAATCCAACTGACCCGTAGCGGACCGACGCCTCGCGTTGCGACGTCGCCCGTAATTGCAGGCGTGCTAATCGGATCAAACGTCCACGAAAGGTGCGACATGCCGATCGAGCGGCTAAGCTCCGCGCCACTGATCACTGGGTTGGCCATCGGCGAGGGTTGGTAGGCATCAATCATCAGGTTCCCCGTTCACCAAATTGCATCCTTTGTGAATAGACTCGGGCAGACAAGCACCGGTTAGAGAAGAATAGTCAAAAAAGCAGTGTTTACCGGCAAATAGCGCAGAAATGGGCAACTTTTAGTCCTCTGCGTCCAACTACCGTGTTCACTATAGAGCAAAAGTTCGTTCTCTAGGAAACAAGCGCCGGATGGATTCGTTGTGTAGGGTGGCTAATGCTTACAGGCTTGCGATAGGAGGATCAAAACATGGCGTCAAATATGACTCGCGGACCCGATCCGTATTCCGTTCCACTCGATTCGATAGACATGAGCGATCCCGCGCTGTTCGAACGCAACGAGGCACGAACCTATTTTCGCCGACTCCGCAATGAGAACCCGGTGCACTTTTCCGAAGGCTCGGCTTGCGGGCCATTTTGGTCGGTAACGAAATTCCAAGACATCATTAATATCGACAAGAATCACAAAATCTTTTCTGCAGATTCAAAGCACGGCGGCCACTTACTAGGCTACGAAATGTGGTTCAAATCGGATCCGGATTTAGAACTCCCAATGATCATCGCAATGGACCCGCCACGTCACGATGTCCAACGTAAAGCAGTAAGTCCTGTCGTCGCCGCGGAAAATTTGAAAAAAATGGAAACCGGGATCAGGCAAAGCGCGATAGAAATTTTCGACGCCTTGCCAGCGGGCGAAACGTTTAACTGGGTGGACCGTGTGTCGATCGAGCTGACTACACGCACCTTGGCAGTACTCTTCGATTTTCCATTCGAGGAACAGCGTAAGCTGACCCGCTGGTCGGACGTCGCGATGTCGATCCCCGGAGACGGTATTACTGAAAGCTGGGAACAGCGCAAACAAGAAATGATGGAAATGAAGGCGCGTTTCGAACAAATGTGGACAGAGCGAAAAACGAACACCGACGGATTCGATCTCGTCTCGATGCTCGCCACCACGCTTGACGAAAACACCATGAGTCCTACCGAATACATGGGCAATGTCGTGCTGCTAATCGTTGGAGGCAATGATACGACGCGCAATTCCATGACCGGCAGCGTGCTAGCGTTGAATCAATTTCCCGATCAAAACGAAAAGTTGCGCGCGAACCAGGATCTCATCGGCAATTTCGTCTCGGAAGCAATCCGCTGGCAAACCCCGGTGGCGCATATGAAACGTACCGCAATGGAAGACGTTGAAATACGCGGGAAAAAGATCCGGAAGGGCGAAAAAGTAGTGATGTGGTACGTATCTGGCAATCGCGACGAAGAAATGTTCGACCGAGCTGACGATTTAATCGTCGATCGCAAACGCGCGCGGAACCACCTGTCATTTGGTTTTGGCTTACACCGGTGTGTCGGTAATCGACTGGGCGAGCTGCAACTACGCATTGCCTGGGAAGAGATACTGAAACGATTCAAGTCGGTAGAAGTTGTCGGCGATCCCGTACGTGTTTATTCAAACATCACCATGGGGTATTCCGATCTACCGGTACAAGTGACGCGATTTTAAGAATGACAAGTTCAGGTTAGCGCATCGTTCGTAGAGGGGAGTTTGCTTATGACTAAGATCACCTACATTGAGTTCGACGGCACGAAGCACGAGGTCGACGCCACCATCGGGGAAACACTCATGTCCACCGCGCTAGACAATAGCGTCCCTGGCATCGATGGTGACTGCGGTGGCAACTGCGCGTGTGCTACGTGCCATCTGTTCGTAGATGGTGATTTAGCAAACGGTGCAAGCGAAGAAGAACAAGAGATGCTTGCGATCGCCGATGGCGTACAAAGTAATAGTCGTTTGGGATGTCAGATTATTATAGATGAAGCGATGGAAGGGCTGGTGGTACGGCTACCGTTAGGCCAGCACTAGCATTCCAGATAGATCTCACCGTTACCAAACTCACATTTACTCCTACGAGTGTGTTCCACAATACTATCTCGCGCTTTCAGTAATTGGAATTCGCTGAATTCGCGTCGAGAGTCATGCGACGCGAGTTACTTTGGCGAATCTGCATCTGCTTATTCACCATCGCTCAGATTATGGTGAATGAGCGAAATCCTGCCTCCAAATGCACGATCAACCAGCTAGCCAACAGCACAGCGCCGAGGCTAATCGCAACTAATGACCACTGCTCCGTAGGATTAACCGTTGTGTTCCTCGTGTCACGTCTTCGGATGATATTTTTCATTTGTCTTTCCTCGTATTTCCCAGTGGGACCGCAACGCGCGGTCTCTAACGTGGGACGAAGTATCGGTCGGTCAGTGATATAATTGAAATGGATATTCTATATATACATTATATATATTGTGAATTTACGTAGAATAGACCTCAACCTACTGGTGGTATTCGACGCGCTTATGACGGAACGCCATGTCACGCGCGCAGCGGAGCGTATCGGAATGTCCCAACCGGCTGTGTCAAATGCCCTGTCGCGGCTGCGCCATCAGCTTCGAGATGAGTTGTTCGTGCGTCGTGCGACAACGATGCAACCTACCCCGCGCGCCCTCGAGCTCGCTGGGGAAATTCGTCAGGCGCTCTATACGATTGAATCGGCGCTGGCGCCGCAAGCGTTCGATCCACTCGCAGCGACGGATACGTTCACCATCGAGACCAGCGACTATATGGTTAGCACGTGCATGTCGCCATTTATGAAAGCGCTCGCGATCCAAGCGCCAAGCATTAACGTGCGCATCGTGCCGGACGGCTCACGAACGCTTGAACACCTCGACACCCGAGAGGTTGATTTGGCGGTCGGAGTATTCGCAAAACCACCACCGCGCTTCACGGTTACTACGGTTGAGGACAATACGTTTGCCGTGATCATGCGGCGCCAACACCCGCTCGCTCGAGGTAAATTCACCCTATCTCGCTTTGCCAAATGCCTGCACCTGTTGGTCACATCACGCGGTGATCCGCGTGGTTTTATAGACGTTGCGCTCGAAGAGCAAGGAATTAACCGGCGCATTGCGCTCACGGTCAATCAATTTAGTATGGCCGCGCCAATAGTTGCAGAGACTGATCTGATCGCGACACTCCCCAAGAGGATCGCAGAACAATATGCCGAGCGCTTCGATCTGGCGATTCGGCCAACTCTTATCCCGCCGCCACGTGAATTTCACAGTGTCGAGGTGATCTGGCACACGCGGTTCGGTCAGCACCCTGCACACGTGTGGTTTCGAGAATTGCTCATCACCGTGATCCGCGCGAACGCTCTCGCACAAGCGTCACGCGGTAAAAAACGGAAACCAGCTCGAACAGAACGTTAGACGGGACGCGTTCTCGTAATTGTCTATCGCCAATACCCCTAACTGTGATTCCGCCGCCGAGAAGCCAGACACACGAAGCCGCCCAATATCAGCACGATTGCAGGCGGGATCGGTACCGTCGATAACGCTTTGTTTCCCGATTCGCTGGCGAACGCGAAGCCTGACGGCAACGGCGAGCCGTCCGGGAGCGTAATGGAGTCGAAAGCGACCGTGTTCGTCGCATCGACAATTGTCGTGCTGCCGAGGCTAAACGCGAATGCCGATACACCGATATTTAAAAAATACGCGCCATACGGCGCTTCGGCTAGTATCGACGGCGTATCAAACAAATCGACTACATAAGAAACCGTGCCATTAAATTCGTAATGATTTTCGCTAAGCTCGTTGAAATCCGATGTAACCCACGGCAGGTTGTTGTTCACTGTGGCTTCCGTTGTGGTCGGCCCACCGATGTTATTTCGAACAATCGCCGCAGTGCCGCCGGGGCCGGGTCTGGAGAATTGGCTCGCGCTGCGCAAGGATGCGATCGAGAGAATCGCCTCGGATATATTGGCTAAACTGGGTCCGGTTGCAAGCGTATTTGATACTGTCAGTTCGACATGAATTGAGAAATTGAGACTAAATTGCGCTGGCGCGCCGGCGGCAAGCGGCATGAGCACGTCACGATAAGACGCGGTCGCCACGCCTGCGCAACGGGAGATGTCAATGAGGTTGCATTCGGCGCGCTAGAACTTGTCACCACTATTAGTTCAAGCCTATCGTCCGTTTCAACCCAACCCCTCGCTTCACTATCGCGCCCGCCGTCACTCAGGGATTACGTGGCAGTATCAACACGTCCTTCCCCTAGAACAACCGTTGAGTCGCAGTGATCCGGGCACTGCCCCGCATACAGCGTAACAATGCTGAATGCGTGATACCCATCTTCGATGAACGCCGCGAGCGCAGGTATCGAAAAGAAGTTGAGACCGTCCAACGCGTACGATTTGATATCCATTTCAATAGCTCCTGTTCCGTTGCTACATCGCCTAGGGTATCCCTGATTCGCCGCGACGCGGCTCAAACTGTAGCGCGAGGCCAAATCGAAATACCGGTAATATGCCTCCTTTCGACGTGCAATCGACGCGCTCGACCACGAGCAACTAACGAGGGCTGGCGTTAGCGACACACAAATTACACGGCCGTGCGTCTACTCACCCTATTCTCACACGGTAAGATGGCACGAACAGACAGCATATAAGGCAGTGATTATGAGCAAGGCGCAATCTCGAAAATCTATATTTATTACTGGCGCGGCCAGTGGCATGGGCCTCGCGACTGCGCGCCTGTTCGCAGAACGAGGTTGGTATGTGGGCGCCTATGACGTCAATGCAACCGGCCTCGATGATCTTCTCGGTGAACTCGGTGCTGAAAACTGCGTCACCGGCGTACTCGACGTGAGCGACCACAAATCCTACGCCGCGGCGTTAGCCGGTTTTTCGGCAACGACTGGAGGACGTCTAGATCTGCTATTCAACAACGCTGGGATCGGAATCTTCGGATTCTTCGATGAACAATCGTTTGAGGACATCATGGCGGTTGTGAACGTCAATCTCATCGGCGTGTTGAACGGCATCCATCTCGCCACCGACCTTCTTAAAGCAACGCCAAATTCGTTGTGCTTCACCACCTCGTCGTCTTCAGCAACGTTTGGTATGGCCGGCATCGCAGTTTACTCGGCAACGAAACACGCCGTGAAGGGATTAACCGAAGCATTGTCCGTTGAGTTTGGCCGATTTGGTGTGCGAGTTGCCGATACTTTACCGGGACTAATCGATACCGCACTCATTCCCGACGAAATGAAAGCCGGCGCCCCAACCGAGGGTATGTTCCGACTCGTACAACCAATTGAAGTCGCCAAGGCAGTGTGGGCTTCCTATCATGACGATCCAGAGCGATTGCATTGGTTTGTTCCTGAAGAAATTCGAGAACTCGATAAGGCCTCCGCATTGGATCCGGAGGGAACCCGCGCGCAACTGGCAAAGCAAGACGCCGTAGCGGGGATGTCGGAAAAGGCCCGGGAAGCGGGCGGGTGATGGCGTCGCTACAATCGCTCGATAAGTAGTTTAGGACGACCATCAATATCCAACCCCCACCATCTTTCGTCGTGCGGACGCAAATAATCGAAACGTCGTGTGTACGATTAGCATCGGCTAGCGTATTTACCAAATGAAAACAGTCCTAGTGCTTGGTGGATATGGCAATTTTGGCAAACGCATTGTCGAAGATTTGGCAACGATACCTGACATCTCGTTGTTAATTGCCGGTAGAAATGCGAAAAAAGCGCAAACGTTAATAGACGATTTAGAAAATAGTTCGCGCGCGTTGTTGAGCGCCGTCTCGATTGACATTTATGCTGAGAATTTTGAAACAGAGTTAAAGAGTTTAGCGCCTGATATCGTTATCCACACGAGCGGCCCTTTTCAAAGGCAGAGCCATCGCGTCCCGAATGCATGCATTAATGTCGGCTCTCACTACGTCGACCTCGCCGATGATAGGCGGTTTGTTTGCGACATTGTTGAGCTCGATAGCCGAGCAAAAACGAGCGACGTGCTTGTTGTGAGCGGCGCGAGCTCGGTTCCGGGTTTGTCGTCTACAGTTGTTGATCATTATCGACATCTATTCTCTAGAATCCACGCTATCGACATTGCGATAGCCCCCGGTAACCAGGCAGAACGAGGCGCAGCCACGATCAAAGGGATCTTGTCCTACACCGGCCACCCGTTCGAAGTATTCGCCGATGGTCAGTGGCGTAACGCATTCGGCTGGATGGATCCGCGAACCCAAGACTTCGGCGACATAGTCGGCAAGCGATCTCTCGCCAATGTTGATGTGCCTGATCTCGAACTATTTCCGGAACGATACGCGACGAAGAATCGCGTTAGATTTCAGGCCGGCCTTGAACTTCGGCTGCTGCATTACGCCATGGTTTGCATGGCGTATTTAGCGAAATTCCGAATCGTCAACAATTGGGCGCCGCTGACGAATTTTATTGTGACCGTCAGCAAGCTTTTCGACCGATATGGAACCAGTATCGGTGGAATGCGAATAAAAATAGATGGCGCGGCAATAGAAGGGGGTCCTAAAAGCGTTACGTGGACGCTCTATGCTCCAAATGGCGTTGGACCATACATCCCAACCGTCTCTGCGCTAGTCGTCACGAAAAAGCTCTTATCCAACGAACTGTCAATTCGTGGTGCGACACCTTGCGTGGGCTTATTTACCTTGGAATCGTTCGAACAACACACCGAACAATTTGGTATCTACTGCAAGATGCACATTAATGGATAACTACTTATTGCTAAAACTGCTGCACATATTAGCGGCAGTAATCGTTACCGGAACCGGGATCGGGATCGCGTTCTTCATGTTTATGGCGAACCGTTCCGATAACCCGCAGGCGATTTACATCACCGCGAAAATTGTCATCATCGGCGATTGGGTGTTCACAACGCCCGCAATCGTGACGCAATTCATTACCGGCTTGCTATTAATGAAGCAGCTTGGGTATTCGTATTCGGCGCCGTGGTTTCATTGGGTGCTAGGCCTATTCGTTTTAATCGGCGCGTGCTGGATCCCCGTGATCTACATTCAATACCAACTACGAGATATCGCGCGATCGTCGCTAAAAGACGATACGATTAGTTTGGAATTTAAACGACTCATGCGACGCTGGACGATGCTTGGAATTCCCGCGTTTGTTTCAATACTAGTCATTTTCTGGCTAATGGTATTTAAGCCGCTCGCTGTTCGATGAAAATTGTGTCGATGAACGCGCTGCAACTAGCCGCGAAATTGTCGCTAGCATTCTTGTGGATATTTAGCGGCCTAACGTCTCTATTTTTTTCGCCCGAAGTGGGTTACGACGTGTTGGCGGCCGCGAATATAGATGGCGCAATTGCAGATTTCTTAATTGGCGCTGGGGCGATGGTTGATCTGGCCCTCGGTGCTTGGGTTATCTCGGGATGGAAACTCAAAGCATGTTGTATCGTTCAAGTGGCAACCATCGTCGTGTACACCGCCCTACTTTCGGCAATCGAACCCAGTTACTGGCTGCACCCCTTTGGCCCGCTGACGAAGAATTTGCCGATTTTGGTCTTGATCCTGATCATTTTTGAAAACGCGAAATCGAAACACCGATCGGACGATCCGATATGACGAAAGGGTTTCTCTATTGCATACACGAACAGAAGCCGCTGAAGCGAATTTTACCGCCCATAAGCTGCGCACCGTTGTTACTACTGTTGGTTAGCGCCTGCGGCATGAGTGCGCCGGAGCTAGTCAAGCAATTTAATGAGCGCGAAGTCGACGGATCGGTACTCGTCAACGGGACGTACGGCAACCCGTATCTCTCCGAACAGCACGGAAGTTTGTGGGGTTATTTACGAGCCAGATTTAGCAGCGGCAAATGGGCGCGCTACGACCCTGCGCATTACCGAGTCCCCACCGCGAAACCCAATCCGGCAACCAGCAGCGAGGACGCGGTAACAACCACCTGGGTCGGACACGCCACGGTGCTATTACAGTATCGTGGTATTAACGTGCTTACCGATCCCATATTCAGCCAGCGGGCGTCACCGCTAGCGTTCGCCGGGCCCAAACGGATCACCCAAGCCGCGTTGATCCCCGAACAAATGCCGCCAATTGATGTCGTCGTTATATCTCACAACCACTACGATCATCTCGATGCACCGAGTATTCGACAGCTAGGCAATCACCCTCGTTACTTTGTGCCGCTCGGGATAAAAGCGTGGTTGGTGAGCAAGGGGATCGACGACGAGCGCATTACCGAGATGGATTGGTGGCAATCGGCATCGATCGAGATAAACGGCGACACCCTCACCATTACGGCGACACCCTCGCAACATTTCTCTGGACGCGGCTTATTGGATCGCAATAAGACCTTGTGGGCCTCGTGGCACATTGCATGGCAGGACTACCAAGCCTGGTTTGCAGGCGACACGGGCTACAACGAAATCCAGTTTCGAGAGATTGGCCTGCGCTTTCCGAATATCGATTTGGGCATCATTCCCATTGGTGCCTACAAGCCACGTTGGTTCATGGGTGGTATCCACGTCAACCCGACGTCGGCCGTACGCATCCATCGCGATATTGGCGCGAACTATTCGCTCGGCATCCATTGGGGTACTTTCATTTTGACCGCCGAAGAAATTGACGAACCGCCGCGATTACTCGCCGAGACGCTGGCCAAATCGAAACTCCCCGCAGACGCCTTTACTGTTTATGCTGTGGGCGAGAGTCGCCGCTATCCAATCGCAAGGTAATTTTATGCATCGATTTCGAAAATGGTTGCTCATCGGCATCATCGCCATCGTCACGCTCATCGGCGGCTTTGTTGTATACAACATCATGTTCGTCAACGCAGATGTAGCCGGCGAGCTGCGTAGCAACCCGTTAGGAGAGCGGGCTGGCATTGTTATGTTGCTAAGCTTCGCCGGCGGCCGGCAAATCCCCGTGAACTATCTACGCGAAGGCAATCTGGTTTTCGTCGGGGCCGACGGTCCGTGGTGGCGAGAATTTCAAGATGGCGGCTCACCGGTAACGCTCGAGATCCGAGGCCAAACCCTTACCGGCCACGCGCAGGTCGTATTAGACGACCCGAGTTATGTGGAAGAGATTTTCGCGCGCTTAAGGCCTAAGGTTCCTTCCTGGCTTCCGGATTGGCTAAATGGAAAGCTCGTAAGAATTAAACTCAACTAAGCGACGAACAAACGCCCTATCGAGAGTAGGACATAACCCGCTTTTTAGCCGCTAGACATTAGGCGATCGACGACCCCGCCGAGTCTTAGGCCGGGGATTAGGCTGATTACTGATCCGCGTCTCGGGTCCCCCGGGGGAGGAAGGAGAATCGGCATGTGCTGATCCGCTACACCAACTACGCTGATTTCGCCGTCAGTACGATTCGTCTCTGAAAGAGTTTGCCGATAACTGGAATATGCCCCAGGAGAGGTTCTACATACCTAAAAACAGGTATGGCGGAACGACGCCAGTCGCTAGTTTCCACCTCCCAACCATTGGCCCGCAAGAACTGCTCTAGTTGGCGTCGACCCTTAACATTGATGTGTCCACCTTCGTTTTTGAGGATGAAATTTCGATGCTTCATGACTTCGAACAAATGAGTACGATTTGGCGTGTATATATAAAGAATTGCGCTTCCGAGCTGACTCTTTAAGTTTTGCAGTATGGCCGAAAAGACGCGATCAGGGATGTGCTCAGAAAAATCTGGCATCACAATTTTGTTAATTGACCGATCGAACTTCATGGTCGCCAGGTCGCCCTGAATAAAGCGGCAACGCTCCGCTAGTTCTGGAAAGAATGTATCTCTATTAGCTTCGGCTATTTCAACTGCCGCTGGATCGAAATCAACCCCGACGCAATAGCACTGTGAATGCCGAACAAGGTCAATGCTGGTTTTCCCGCCCGAGGAGCCGCATTCGAGTATACGATCGTCCGCATTGGCGTTTATCCAGGATCTAAGAAAAGTCTGTTTATCGCTCGAATGGCGGGAATGGTCTAGATAGCCTTGAAACGCCGCGGCGTGATCGTTGTGGTCCAATGCGAGCAGCTGCTCATCAGTAAGCTCGTCGGCTGGCGTCACCATCTGTTGAATCCCATAGCGAATATAATACATTGGATTCCCGGAGTTGACACAAATAGACTAACTTTCGTTAGAACGAGATTGCAACGGAAGTACTACCCGATATACAGCCGCGCGAACCCGATTGAAGTGTGCAGCCGTTTGGGCTCGTTAGCATGGGGTAAAGCTCTCCATTTTCTGCAGACACAATACTTGTCTCAGCGGACGCCCAAAGCTAAGTAGTGCGTCGCTGAATCTTAACGCCTAACCATCAACATAGACGGTGTAAAAAACACGTCCATTAGACGCTCTATTTGTCCCGCACGCTCATAATTTTCCGACTAAATCGCTTTTCGCCCGCTGCTGTTAGGCCGGAAGTAGGCGCTTCGCCGCGTACAGCGGAAATACTAATCTAGCTGTACAATGTGCGCATTATTCGGAGCTGGTAATCGTATGATCCCAGGTTCAGGCGAGCGAAAACTGCTAGCCATATTGAATGGTGACGTTGTCGGTTACAGTCGACTCATGGCTACGGATGAGGAGGCGACAATCGAAATGCTTGCCGGGCATTTGGAGTCGATCGGGCGGATTGTTGTCGCCAACCATGGACGCCTGGTGGACTTCGTTGGCGACAATTTTCTCGCAGAATTCGGCAGCGCAATTCACGCCGTGCATTGCGCGGTTCAGATTCAGACCTCAGTTAACGAGAAGGTCGCGAATATTCCTGTACAACAGCGAATGACGTTCCGCATTGGGGCGCACCTGGGCGATGTCCGCATCGAAGGGGACAGAATTTACGGCGACGCGGTAAATATTGCGTCACGATTACAAAGTTTGTCAGAAGCAGGCGGGATTTGCCTGTCACGACAAATACTTGAACAGGTAACCGACCATATCGATCTTGGAGCTGAGGACCTAGGCGCGCAAAAACTCAAGAACATCCGACACCTCGTTAATGCGTATAGCGTTTCGGCAGCTTCGCTAAGTAATGGGCCACCGATGCGGCGAGAAAACCAGCAAAACCCCGAGGATCGCAATGCGCTGCCCGGCGGTATTCCGACAATCGCGGTCCTTCCATTTACTAATCTGTCGACAGGGTTACAACATGAGCACGACGTAGTCGACGCCATGACGGCGGACATTATCACCGGCTTGTCATGCGACCCTCGATTCTCGGTCATCTCGCGCAACTCTGTCATGCCGTTCAAGGGACAGCACCCGGACGTTAGAGAAGTCGGCGACAAACTCGGCGTCCGTTATGTCGTGGAGGGTACGCTTCGGATTTTTGGGACACGTTTTATAGTAACGATGGCTTTGATCGACGTCGAATCGAGGCGCGAACTCTGGGGAGACAAAATCGATCGGGTGCTGGTCGATATTTTCGAAGTTTTCGACGATATGGTTGAGGCAATTGTCACGGCGCTTTCGTCGCACCTAAAAATGGCCGAAGAGGAGCGTTTCCGGAGACGACCACCTAACGAATTGGACGCCTGGACACTAACGACTCAAGCGTTGGCAACGGTCTATCTGAACGTCACGATGAATTTGGATGAGTCTATCGCATTGGTACGCCGGGCGCTTGAAATCGACCCGAATTATGCATACGCATGGGCTGCCTATGGCTTTTTTTTCGCATTCAAATTCCCGCTAGGTTTAAGCACAGATCATCAAGCGGACGTTGACGAATCGCTTGCGGCAACCACGAAAGCGTTAGCTCTTGATTCAAACGATCCGTGGAATCTGGCTGCGAAAGCGGTAGCACTTCAATACGCAGGTCGAGCTGGTGAGTCATTAGAATACCTGCAACGCAGTTTGCGCTTGAACCCCAGTGATGTAATCACGCATTGCTACTATGGGAGAGGCCTGATGTTCTCAGGAAAACCCGCTGTTGCGCTTCCGCATTTCGAACGATTCAAACGTCTTAATCCGAATGACCCCGGGGCGCAGCTTGCTGGCATGTATCATTCGCTTGCACTGGTGTTCTTACAACAATGGGAGCACTGCGAGGAAATAGCTCGAGACGCGATAGCAGATTCTGCCGGTCGCAATCCCTGGACTTGGGTGGCGTTGGTGGTGTCCCTAGAGGCTCAGGATAGGTCGGGTGACGTCGCCGCCGCGATGCTCGAGTTGAAAAAGGCTGCACCTCATTGGGATAGACAATTTGTCGAAAATTTTCTCTCAGAATGCCAAGACGCCAAAGAACTCTTACCTCCACTGTTCCGGATACTACGACGCGCGTGGCAAGATGAGCGAACATGACATCTCTAAGCAGCCTCACTAAGAATTATTCCCTTTGCGCCGAACAGTTTGAGTCGAGAGGCGGACTCTGAAGCACCCGCTCGAAAACGTGATGAATATTAGCGACCATGCACCGTATTTGGCGAACCCTCTTGGTTCCAAGTAAGCGTTCGTACCCACATCCTAGTAACAAATTCGCTGTGCAATTGGCTACCGAGGGGCGAAGACTGAATCGAAAACTACTTGACCGCCGCTTTCCTCGCTAGTCCAAAATTTCCCCATGTATTCCCCACGCGTTCCTCAAGCGCCACGGTAGAGGTTTCCATAGCATGAATTGTCGATTGAAACCAAAAAGGAGCTACG
>JAVJHY010396799.1:0-20052 GCA_035593235.1 Phascolosoma agassizii | reverse complement strand
GGTATGAATGTGATTATGATAGATGATGTTGCTACAACTGGAGGTTCAGTTGTAAATGCAATAAAATCATTGAAAGAACTAAACATTTCCATAAAAGATGCATATGTCATTGTTAACAGAATGGAAGGAGCAGACAAAGCATTGTTAGAATTAGGAGTAAAAATGCATTCAATTCTAAATATTGTACAAATCACAGAGACTTTGTATGAACAAAATCTTGTAGATGAAAATATTTTAGAAAAAGTAAAAAAACAAATTAACAAATAAATTTTGGCAGCTCAGACAAATGCCTTCCAATCATCAATTCAGATATAACTCTGATTCTTCATTGCAACCAGATAATTTTGAATTGACTCATTTTAAAACTAATTGGAGATAATGGCCCGAAGGTTCTCGCATTCTCCAGCATTCGAAACCCCTAATTTAATCAGTTTTTTCAAGGCTTCAGAGACTTTTACACCATTATATTTTATAATGTTTTAGTTGCATATCATTTAGAGTAAAAAGTAGAAAAATCAGAGTTTTTCATACATTAATTATATTATTTAGTTTTGATCATGTGCAAATGCTCTGCCAGATCCACAGGATCTATCTTGTTTTTACTGTTGCAATACCAATGAAAAAACTCTTTTAGTAAAATGATTATTGCTTTTGGCTTCGGAGGAATAAATTTGCGTTCCCAACCCGCACATCAAATTTACATAGATTCTCGGGCAGTGTCTAGTTTTGTTTCTCTGAATAACAGTTTGTGCCGTTTTTGAATTGTCTTGAGGAAAAGATCATCGCTGTCTTTTCTCTGAATTTACAATGTCTAAAAACAATCTTCGGCACAATTTTATCTTGATCATGTCACATTCTGGTTTTGCTTGCAGAGGTTAAACCCAGTTGTATAATATCAACAGTCTCACGTAAAGACGTGTGTGGAGTCATAAATTTTTTTGTGTTATAGGTAAACGTTATTGAGAAACTCTCTAGCTGTTTTTGTGCGATTGAACTTGGCATGCTCTTTTTTTCTTTTGTGTAATTGAGAAAGATTTGCTCCAGATTTGGCAATCATTCTTATCTGTAAAGCCCATGTAGCCAGATTTGAAGGGATGTTAAGTACGTTACAATTGCAACTGTCAGAACTCCAATAAAATGTAGATTCCATCAAAGATGACCACCCAGGCAAACAAAAAACCAGACTGGATGTTCCAACTCAGATAAATAAAATCATGCCCAGATTTTGATTAAAGATAATCAAAAAGAAAATCATAATGAAAACATTCCTAAATAAGGCATTTGTATGAAATTATCAAATGTCTGCCAATAGCGATACATTCTCTGGTTTGAGCAATTCCAAGGTGATTGTAACAATTGGCATCATAGCAGCTGCTACAGCAATAGTAGGAGTTGTGATTTTTCTAAATAATGACGATAGTTCACCTGATGCACTCATTGATCCTACAGACATAGAATCGCTGAGAAAGCTTAGTGTATCAAAGCTGGTGTACAACGGAGATGTCTTTGCAGACAAGCGATTCTACAAGGAGGCATTAGTGTTTTACCAGATAGCGCTTGAGAAAGATGGGGACAATGTCAGAGCACTAAATGGAGCAGGATACTGCCAGACCCAATTGAAGTCTTTTGATGACGCACTTACCAGTTATGCAAAAACTCTAGAGACAGAGCCGCAAAACATCAATGCACGTAATGGTTTAGGAGAGATATACATTGATCTGCAAAGATATAATGACGCAATATTTTATTTTAAAGAATCACTTGAGATGGATCCAGACAACGTCAACGCGCACAACGGCCTCGGCATATCATATACGCTCATCGGGGATTATCCAAAGGCAATTCAATATTTTGAAAAATCATTGGAAATGAATTCAGAAAAATCAGAGACATACAATGGCATGGCTCTTTCATATCTCAGATCAAACCAGACAGGTATGGCAGAGAAAAACTATCAATATTCTCTGAAATTAGATCCAAATAACATGGATGCATTGATTGGTATGGGAATAGTGGAATTAGACAAGGGAAATGATATCGAAGCTCAAGTATTTTATGATAAGGCACAAGACATAGCAAGTTTGTCAAATTCACAGATATTAGACATGATATCAAGTGAGGCAGACAATCTTGTATCTGCTGGAGAATATGCCAGAGCACTTGTCTTGTATGACAGTGTGCTTGAATCAGATTCAGACAATATCAATGCACTAAACGGCAAAGCAGTCATGTTGATAAAAATTGGAGAAAAAGACAAGGCATTGTTGTTGCTAGCCGCAATACTGGAAGAATATCCAGATAATTCAAATGCCCAAAGCCTGAAGGACTCCATTTCAGACTTATCGCAGTAAAATCCAAGTCTTACAACATGAAAAACAATGCAATTCCAAACATGCGTGCTACAAATGGTTGTGCTTTGACTTGTTTTATGAATATTTTATGTCTGAGTTTTGATACAACATAATGAATCATAGTAACAAATCCTACAATAATGAAACTTCCAACCAACACTAGAATTTACACCATCCTCCTCATCGACTGGTCAGTTTTGGGAAAAGACAGCAGACATTAAAATACACAGACATTTTCTTTGATTTTATCTAATTGTCTATGATTACTTTATTTCCAGATGACAAAAATACGAATGATGTGATATTGGGAATTACTCGTTGAACTCTCAGTTGGAATAACAAATCTCCAATACTTTCTTTTCCTGTTCTCTCCACATGTCAAGTAGCATCTCTTTTTTGTTTTGAGATGAATTGTTGTTCTCACTGTTAATGGTGCACAAAAATTCCTGGCTTTTAGAGTATGCTCTTCTCATGTCTGAGATCATCTCATCAGTCAACCGCCCCTTGTTTGTCGTGTATCTTGCCTCAATGTCTCCCTTGTGTCCCATAAAGAACTGCCTGTATGCATGAGTCATCTTTCCGTGGCTTTCAGCCAATAGTAACTGTGTGTCAAAGTATGCGCGCAAGACATACGGTCTTGCCTTTGTTATGCTCCATATTGCCTTTCTGATGTCTGCTGTGATCCGTGGTGTTGTGATTAATCCTGCGAATGGTTGTTTTTCAGTTTTGTATTTTTTTACTCTTCTTCTTGATTGGTATCCCTGCTCCAAAGATATTACAGGCGAATCTATGACAAGTCTTTCTCCCGATGAGATCCTTCTTCTCAGGTAACCTAAAACATATTCGCATCCTTCAGCAGGCAAGAACGTAAGGTACTTGTTTTTGGTCTTGCTCAGTGATGCCCTTACAGTAACCATTGCAGGCATTTGTGAAAAACTAACTGTTTTGCCATCATCTGCAATAACAAGATCATTCAGGTCAGCTAGCTTGAGACCGTCACTTGCATCATGGTTTCCCATGACTTGTGGTCTAATTCCGGAAAATGCCATCAAGCTAATACTTGCTCTAGTTCTAGGATTTGCAACATTAAGAATTGACTGTAGTTGTTCTTTTGTTGGTACCTGCTCGTCTTGAATGTTTACTGGAATTCCAGAATTTGCAATCCTTATCTTTCTTTTTGGTTCTATGTAATTGAAGACAAGCCAAGATTTTATTGATTTGAGAATCCCGTCGATGTAGTTTGGTGCATAGTTTTGGGATTCGAGCCATGATACATGATCAAGCAGTATGTTCTCAAGCTTGATGACATCCTTTTTTCCAATCTTTACAAGAGAAGACGGTGTAGTGTTTGTCCTGTAACAAAACAGATTCAGCCTGCGTAGCCTAATGTTTGCATTTAGCTTGCTTCCCCTGCTCGTGTTGTCATACCAGCGTTGTACATTTTCATCATATAGTAGATCTTTTGTTGCAGGTTTTTTCTTTGTTTTAGACATTGTTTTTCTCCACAATGTCATATTTGATTTGCTTAAAAGCAGGTCTCGAATCCTGGAGATAATGGGCCCGAAGGGCTTCAGGACATTCTTAGCACGAATCAGGTCCCAAAGACGCCTAGATTATCATTCATCACGAAAAGGTGTAGCAAGATTTTACGAAATAAACAGCTAATACATTTGTTTTTAACGAAACAGTTCTGCTTTGCGACAACATATAGTACATGGCTCCAGGATATTTGTATATTCAGTGTCTACGATATTCTAATTATTGGTAGAGGGAGTTTTCAATATCATCAGATCTCTTGTAAAGTTCAGCTGTCGCCCTGGCTTTTTTGGAATCATCATAAATGATATTTTTGAATCTAACGATTCTCATAATGGATTCATCTTTTGGGACAGGATTTATCAGAATTTGAACTGACAACATTTATGTCTCTTTATTCTTTTCTACAAGAAATACTTGTAGATGAAATTACTAGTGTGTGATTACATTTGAAGCGATTCTCATATATACGCTTCAGGTATTATTGAGAGCCGTCACAAAATACTGTAATCATCCAAGATATTTTAAACAACCAGTGTTTAGAATATTTATGAAAAATTATGTAAGATTATTATCAATTGTTTTTATGATTTTATTTGTTTGGCAGATTACATATTTTACAATTAATCCAGTTTATGCAACATTGTCAGATCCTAACATTAAGTTTGTTGGATCTGAAGATTATGAAGCAAATGGTAATGAGTGGACACGATACCGAATTTCAGTAGAAAACTATAATGATTATCCAGTAGAATTGTTTGCATCATCTCCTCACCTTCCACCATGTGGATTAAACGATAATGCATCTAGAACTTGGGTACGTATATTCAATTCCCAAACAGATCAATACATTTATGGTTTCTGTGGATTTAGCTCTCCAGAACATCTTAAGCTACCATGGTTTGCTGAGCCTAGAGGTGAAGATCCTCCTGAATCAGTGTATGTAACATTAATTGACAGAGAAGAGAATAAGACATACAGATCTAATGATTTGCCCATACCAAAATTGGAATCTGTTCCCGAATCACCAAATAATCTTAGAGCATTTATACTGTTTTCATCCCAAATTGATCTGGGATGGACTACACCTACAAATGATGGGAGTTCACAAATTACAGGATATAAAATTGAGAGAAAGATAGCAACAGATTCTGAATTTTCTGAAATAATGTCTAATACAAATTCAATAGAGACAACATTCCAGGATGGCGGTTTACAATCAAATGTAGAATACGAATATAGAGTATATGCTATAAATCAAGTTGGAATAAGTGAACCCTCTAATTCTGTTACTATTAGCATACCCACGTCACATAAGCCAGACATTAAAGATCACCAGTCATATTCATATTCGCCATACAGACCTGGACAACATCCTAATGGTCCATATCCAGATCTAGGACAAATAGAATATGATATGTTTATGCTAAAAAACAATGGAGTTACTAGAATAGTATCTCATTATCATCCAGACTTATCTCCTGAAATTATTCAAAAAGCAGAAAAATACAATATTGACGTGACACTTTACATATGGGACCCAATTTCAAATCCTGTTGCCTCAAATCATGTTCATGATATGATAAAAGAATACAGTAACATAGACTCAATTAATATCGGCAATGGAGGTATACAACAAACAAGAATTGATTCAGATTTTAATCCATCTGAAACTTCAAACAAGGTAGATGAAGTAGTTAATTCGATAAAGTCCTTTCGAAACAAATTACCATCGGATATGAAAAACATAAAAATAACTACATCCGAACCCATAAATATTTGGGTAGATTATTCTAGATTATCTAATTCTGTAGATTACATAACATTACATGGCTTCCAGTTTTGGGACAGTAAAACAACATTTCAAATAATTTCAGATATTGAAAATAACTACAATACATTAAATGATATGTATCCTAACAAAAAAATAACAATAGTTACTGGTTGGCCAACAAAAGGAGAATCCATAGGAATATCAGTTCCAAGTATAGATAATCAAGGTAATCATTTATGGAATATTTTAGAATCATCAAAAGAAAGTGGATTCAGATACGTTGTATTTTCATTATATAATGAAGAACATAAATCAGAAAAAACTGTTGAAGTATATAATCCATTAACGGATGAATTGTCCCAAGAAACTAGTACTGCTGAAAAATATTGGGGAATACTTCCATCTGATATGCGTACTTTCTCAAATTGTTTACCAAATAGTGTTTTAAATAATGATTTACAATGTGAACCAATACTGTGTCCTGATGGTGAAATACTAGATGAGGAAGGTAACTGTATCATTGCATCAGAATGTCCTGATGGACAGATTGTAAACGTAGATGGCAGTTGTATAGATAACCCATGTCATGAAGGACAGATTGTAAACGTAGATGGCAGTTGTATAGATAACCCATGTCCTGATGGAGAAATACTAGATGAGGAAGGTAACTGTATCATTGCATCAGAATGTCCTGATGGACAGATATTTAATACAAAACAACAAATTTGTGAAGATTCAATAGCTACCTCTTGCCTATATTTTGACTTTTCAGTAAGTCCCAGTAGAGAAGAAACAGTTGTTGTTGTAGGAGACAGCTCAAAAGTTATTATTGAGACCGATTTAATGTGCGGAAATCCAAATAACGTGGAATTAGCTTGTCATAGTAAAGATATTAATTTAAGTTGTAATGTATTTCCTGAAATAATTCAAATTGGTGAAACTGCAGAATTATTAATATTTTCAAATAATGAAGTTGTACCAGAAGAAGAATACATTATTAATATTGATGGCACTAGTAACAACATAAAAAGAACAGACAAAGTTTCTGTCAAGGTGGATAAAATAGAATTAAAAAAACCAGAAGCAAAAATTATAATTAGTAGTCTCAATACAGATGGAAATTATTATGTAAATGAAAATTTGTCATTCGACGCATCTAAGACAAATGTTGATCTACGTACTGAGGTCAGACATTATGAGTGGTCATTTAGTGATAGGACTTCAATTAAGATGACTGAACCAATATATGTTCGCAGTTTTGAAGAAGCAGGAGATTATGATATTACGCTGAGCGTAATTGATATGCATGATCAAGATAGTACAGATGTAAAATCAATTAAGATAAGAGAAAGAATTCTTTTTCCGGAATGGGCTTTTTTTATAGTCGCAGCAATAGCAGCTAGTGCAACAGTAGCTAGTTTATTTGTAAGAAAAAATTTAAAAAATAAAAATCTAAAAAAATAACATGTAATATAATTTCTGATATTATTGTGTTCATAGTTATAAAATTAATATTAACATTTCAGGCAATAACAAAAATAATGTAATTCCAAATAGAAAAATAATTAATGGAGAGATATTTTGGACATATATTTCGTGATAGTTTCTGTAATATTTGATTAGTCCTAGCTATCTTATTTCTAGATGACAAAAACACAAATGGTTTTATTTTTTGTTTAATATTCATATAATTCTCAATATATGACAAATTTTTCATATTTTTTCTGTGATGGGAAAAAATGTAAATATTTTTTTGGTTATTGATTCTGACTGAAAGTCTGAGAAAATGTCCAATCTTTTTGATCTAATGATAGCTGATAAATTCAGAGATACAGCATATATTGTAACTATACTCACAACAAGAAAAAATACTGCAGTCAAAATGACTATTGCATTATAATGAACAAGCAAAATTACAGTCATTGCAAAAATGACAAAAGAATCTTCAGTCCTTCCATATTACACTATTGCTTTTGATAAATGAATTCAAAAATCATTTGGTCTAATTTTTAAATACTGATTAACATACTTTAACACTTCATAAAATTTCCAGATGACAAACTCAAATATTTAGAGAGGTTACATTTAGAAATAATTTTCTGGGACCTGATTTATGATAAAAATGGTTTGGGACCACTTAGACCCAAGCTTTTAACACAAAAAAATTTTTTAATTAATTACAAAATTATCTTGGCATTTTAGAAATTGTAATAAGAATTTTAGATTTTAATCAAAAAAATTGATGAAATCATTTTAGTTGAAAAATGATCCGTGGGCCCGAAGGGTTCCTGGACATTCTTAGCTCTAATTAGGTCCCAAAGATGCCTACATGATTTTGTTATGAATGATTTTGCATTATATGAAAATTAGTATCTTTTTCCGAATTTTGCTTTGTTTGAAGAGAATTCTTTTTCCATTTGATATAATCTATCAATTCTTTTGTAAGTTAACGGGTGTGTTCTAAAAATCTCCCCGAATTTATTAAAACTACTGTTTCGTTCCCAATCCATGGCTTTTTTTACTTCATCTTCTGAAATATGCTGATCTTTGTAGTATGATGAGAATTTTGTAACTTCATAACTAGATGAGATTGGATCCACTGCATAAAATGAACGAAGTGTAGAATTTTTTGCTTCTTGTTTTTGTAAACTTAATCCATAAGTAATCTTAGACAATGCATTGGCAAGTATTGATGGTTTTACTTGCATCCCTGCAAAATTATCTGCATAAAATTCTCTAAGACGTGAAAAGTAAAGAATCAAAAGATTTGTTATAAAATACACTGCAAATGCACCAATTCCAATTAGTATAACAGCTCCACCTTGATTCCTTGATCTTCCTCTAAACATAGTAGATAACGCAATAAAATATGCAATCGTTGGAATCACTGAGATAATAGTCATTACAACCATGTCATTGTGTTTTATATGTCCAATTTCATGTGCAATTACTCCCCTTACTTCATCTTTAGTTAACGTGTTTAACAATCCCCGAGTTAGCGTTAATGTTGCAGATTTACTTGTCCTACCAAATACAAATGCATTAGGCATACTAGTATTTGCTATTGTTATTTTTGGAATCTTGACATTATTTTTGATACACATTTCATGTGTTGTTTCTTCAATCCATGGAAATTCTTCTGTATTTAGTGGACTCATATTTGTACTCCATCTAACTATTGATGGTCCTATTGCCCATTGGAACAAACCTAAACCAACAGCTAATCCCACTGTTACAAAAATTCCCAGATTAAAATATAAACTCAAACCTGCAAGTAATGCAAAAAGTAAACCAAAAACTAAGATCATTGTAAGACTCATCGATATCACAAGTCTCCTAATCATACTACCCCATACATTTTTGTTGAGATATAATTGTTCAAAAATAGACTGAACTTTGTTTGGAGCATACTAATTACTATTGTTTTGTTGCTAAAAATGGAATGGGATCTCTATGTCTCAATCTTTCAACACAAAAAAAGTTTTAGGCGGATTTTGCAATAGATACTCATTGACATCGCTCAATTTTGTCGAGCAAGCGACTGAAAATAACTAAACTTAGACCTATCATCATTTTGTACGTGTGACAATAATTGATTT
The DNA here is from genome assembly GCA_035593235.1 of Phascolosoma agassizii. Taxonomy (NCBI): domain Eukaryota; kingdom Metazoa; phylum Annelida; class Sipuncula; order Phascolosomatiformes; family Phascolosomatidae; genus Phascolosoma; species Phascolosoma agassizii. Next base: position 10,792 of record JAVJHY010396799.1, on the reverse strand, counting down.
CTTTGAGATATTCTCTAGAAAAATATTTTCTAATGTGCGATGTGTTGGAGTTATGACAGAGCGGCAAAAAAATGATGGTATGATGCAAAATAATGATCTGATCACCACACACCACACATACGAAAGTACGTTTGTATAGAAACTCATTTCATTATGACATAGTCATACTTTGTACTTTATCTAAAGGAATGTTCCATTCAGTACTTAATTTAGAGTCTTTACAAAAATAATACTCATCTAAAGTACATTCTGTTCCTAATTATGTGATTATTCAGAGAGAAATTGTGTCAAGACAGTTGTGTTCAGGAGATTTCATTATTTATTGACCAACTACATTAATCTTTAATTTTCAATCTTTTGGCATCAAAACAACCTTTACTGTGATTGAATCAATTTTCAACCTTCAAATCTATTCAGACTTGTAAAATAGTTTGATCATTCTAATTCTCATATTGCCCTTAGAATCTTACAAAAATATTCTTTTTTTGGTAGAATCTTCATCAAAATACAATGATTTTCATTGCAATCACAGGTATGGCCACACTTGAGATAAATAAGATGAAATGATTTTTCATATTTCCAACTAGGATTATTTTTCATTCCTGGACTGTCTTTTTCTGTTGATATCAACAAGATGTGTAAATTAACTCAGATACTCTTCTGTAAATTGTTCCCTTCCAAATTATCAAAGTGATACTAATTTTTAACATAAGGAAGTAAGAGCCAATGACGGGATCTTGACGCAACCGTTCGGAGCCCTAACTGATTTGGTAGTAGTTAGTGACTCAAACTGGCATACAAGACTATTAGTGGATGTAGAGCACATTCGTTCAATGTCTTTTTACACGTATTGGATCTTTTAGAACTGCAAGGATTAGGATTCGACCTGATTCGAACTCTACGGTTTGTCGGGTTCGCATGGTTTTGTTGGAATATTTCATGCCTAAATAATTCATAGATTTGTACGTTAGAAATATCAATTCACCAGGGGCTCAAATTCAGTTGGAAACACAATGTGTGTGGAGATATAGTTGGGGGCATTATTCTAAGACCCACGTGGTAGTTGAATTTAAAATAAAAGAAAGAAAATTACTGCACTTTGACAGCCTTTTTCTTTTGTGTGAGTGTTGGTTTGCTCTTTGGAAGAGTCACGTCTAGAATACCATCAGTCAGTTTTGCCTTTACTTTTCCGGGAATTACCTTTTCAGACAATGGGATAGTCTGGTAATATGACATGCTGTGACGTTCTTTTCTCAGGAAGTTTTTCTTTTTCTCTTCTTCTTTGTGCTCTCCTGTCACCTCAATTGAGTTGTCTGTCACGTTGAGATTGATCTCATTTTTCTTCAGACCCGGGACATTCATCTTCATTCGAATCTGATTGCCCTCATCAATTACATCACAGCCGGTTTCATGCAATTTTGGAAAGGATGGAAAATCTATTCTTGGAAAAGAAGAAAACGATTTTTCCATATCCTTTTTGAAATTGTCAAAAATCCTGTCAAATTCAGAAAGACCTGACCTTGATGGTGCTGATGCTACTTTTTTTACAGATTTTTTTGCTGCCATGATCAGACAAAAATTTCCAGATACTTAATTGAGATATCTGATTTTCTGAATTGATTTTTACTCATGAAAATTCCATACTTTCTTTAAATCTGTGAAATAATAGATCAAAACAAAATATGAAATCCATCTCAATTGTGTTTGTATTGTTTGTTGTACTATCAATGGTTTACATAATTCCAACCGTGTATGCTGAGGATGATGATGATGATAACAGAGAGGGTTTTGGAGAAATGAAGAGGGAAAGAGAACATCAGGATGAGGGTATTCCAATAGGTACCGACGTTGGAAATGTTATTTTATATGGCACCATTGCAGCAATTGGAGTCTCAATAGCTTATACTGCCTTTAAGATCAAATCAACAAAAAGAAAATCTAGTCAAAAATCATGACAGGCAAAAAATCCCAGCTGAGGTTTATAGTATTTTTGACATTACTGGCATTGGTAGTGATTCCTCCCACACTTGCATATGCAGAAGGTGATAATGATGATGCAGAAGACATCATAGAAAACCTCGGATGGGTTGCGGTGGGAGCGGGAATGATTGCAAACGTGCCTTTTATTGCAATGAACAAAATTCGACGATATGCAGTAAAGACGGGCAGCTCTACAATGCAGGTTGCAAAGCAGATCAGGACTATCTACAGACCAATACTGAATTTTCACATAATGCTCAACTCCATAGGATATTTTGCTGGAATGACGCATGGTCTAATGTTATCAAGGTACTTGGATTCTGTCTCACTGTCCTTGGCTATCGTAATGAGCGTGATGATGGTAAGCGGATTACTGCTAAAGTACACGTCATCTAGAAATTCTAAAATATTTGGCAAGCTGCTTCATGGCCAGTTTGGTCTTGTGATATTGCTTGCAGCATTGGTAGTTTTGCATATTGTGGTTGGAGATGATTGAATTTCACATCGACGTGGAACAAAAACAAAACAATACAATCATTTGTAGTAAAAAATAATTCTCAAAAAGTTTTCCTCACAGAAATTGTAAAAGAGGTTCAAAAAATATTCGTTCTAATTTTAACTCTACGGATGTAGACTAGTCCATAAAATTGGAGGTAAAAATTATGTAGTTAATTATCTTAAATGGCATCACTTAACTAATTATAAATTTGCCAATAATGTCCGTAGCACAATGGACAAAATTAAAACAATTCTTGTTCCCATGGATGGTTCAAAGAATTCATTTAAGGCATTGACAAAGGCAATCTATCTTGCAAAAAAGTGCGATTCCTCAATAACTGCCTTGTATGTTTTGCGCACAGTTTTTGATAATCCTAATTTGATTTACGTTCCTCAAAGTCAAAATGAATTAAAAAAAATAGAAAAATCCCTTAACACAGCAAAAAGCCAAGTGACAAAAAATTCGATCAAATTCAAAAAGGAAATAATATTCGGACATGAGGCAAAAGAAATTATTGATTTTGCTCAAAAAAAGAAATTTGATCTTATTGTGATCGGAGCAAGAGGACATGGCACCATAAAACAGATGCTTCTTGGGAGTGTGTCAAATACAATAGTACACAGCTCAAAGGTTCCAGTATTGATAATCAAGTAGTCTTCTTACCAAACTCGAATTTTGATTTTTTTGCCTTCATGATTTTAACCAACGACAGCATCACTGGAACCTCAACTAGTACTCCGACAATCACTGCCAGAGTCACTCCTGAATGGACTCCGAACAGTATTACAGACACAGCCACTGCCAGCTCAAAAAAGTTACTTGCCCCGATAAATGCAGTAGGGGCGGATTCTGCAAAAGGAATGCGAAGTTTCTTTGTTCCAAAATAGCCTATTGCAAAGAGAAGATACGTTTGAGCCAGAATTGGTATGGCAATCAGTACTATGTGCAGGGGATTCTCAATTATGGTGTCTCCTTGAAAGATGAAAATCAGTACAAGAGTCACCAATAGTCCTATTGGTGTGATCCTTTCTATGCTTGCTATGAATTTTTGTTCCAGCCATCTCTCATCTTTTTTCTTGATGATGATCCATCTTGTAATGGCTGCAAATCCCAATGGCGTTGCAACATATAATAAAACAGAAAAAAACAACGGGGTAAATGGGACTGAAAATCCTGTTGTCAATCCTAAAAGCAGCATTCCTATGGGTGCAAACAAAACTAAAATCAACAGGTCATTAATTGTAACTTGAATTAATGCACAACTAAGATTTGCTTTGGCAAGATATGTCCAAACAAGGGTCATTGCAGTGCATGGTGCTATGCCATAAATTATCAGACCTATTACATACTCGTTTTGTAGAGTCTCTGAAATAAGATCTGGAAAAACAATATGCATGAAGACCCATGCCATCAATGCCATGGAGAATGGGGCAATTCCCCAATTAATCAATGTGGTAAATAAAATGGGTCTTGCATTTTTTCTTATTCTTATCAGTTCTGTGAATTTCACCTTGAGCATGATGGGATACATCATCAAAAGCAGAACCACTGCAATTGGAATTGAGACGTTTGCATACTCAAATTCTGCTAACATATCTGATGTTTCTGGAAAATAGTATCCAATAGCAATCCCTACAACAATACAGACTGCAACCCAAAATGAGAGATACTTGCTGAAAAAATCTAGTTTCCTTTGATGTGAGATGTCTTTAGGATTCAATTATTCTTTCTTTGATAATTTTGAGTATAAAAAATCCAAATATTATATTCTATATTGAAATCTGTTTTCTGTAATGTGTTTGAAATCATTTATTATGACTCTTGGAAATGTGCAAAGAAAAGAATTTTTGATAGTTACTCTTTTGATTCCTCGTATTCTTCGTCTTGCTCATAGCCTTCCTTGAGCTCAATCTGATGTTCTTCTTCTCTCATTTCACCCTGTTCCAGATTCTTCCATTTTTCTTCCAATTCTCTATTGATTTTCTTTGACATAAAATGTCATACGCAACATGGCATATTAGAAAAGCCATAATTTTCAGGTATGGTATTCGTATTTTGGTGATAATTAGTTTGAATTTGGATGATCATCACAGCATGATAAAAAATATAATCAAACGGATTCTGGTTCCCTTAGATGGATCTAAAAATTCATTCAGAGTACTAGATGAGGCAATCATTGTTGCCAGAAACTGTCAGGCCACAATTACTGGTGTGTATGTAACACCTCTCAGTCCTCCGGCATCTTCAGAGCAAAAGGCATACATCAAAGATGTCCTTTTAAAAAATGCAAATGAGTTCATGGAAAAAGCAGAGACGCGCTGCGCACAAAACGGAATCTTGTTTTACAAGAAAATACTGTACGGGGATGAGGGTCCCAAGATAGTAAAACTTGCACATGACAAGAACTTTGATGTGATTGTTATGGGCTCAAGAGGGATGGGCTCACTCAAGGAGATGTTTCTTGGAAGCACGTCAAACTATGTGCTTCACAAAGCAAGAATTCCTGTTCTGATAGTAAAGTGAATTGCTTGAAAATGATCATAGACCCAGATTTTATGATATGATGAAAATAAAAGAGAGAGAAATTATTGTACCGTAACTGATCTCTTTTTTGGTTTTGGGGTGGGCCTTGTTTTTGGAAGTATTACCTCCAATACACCGTCTGTCATCTTTGCCTTTACCTTTCCGGATATGACATTTTCTGGCAATGGAAGTGTTCTATAATGAGATACCTCGCTTCGTTCCTTTCTTAGATAGTTCTTCTTCTTTTCCTCTGATTCCTCCTTGTGCTCTGCTGAGACCTCCAGTGAATTATCAGTCACATTGAGATTGATGTCTTTTTTATTGACACCTGGAACGTCCATCTTTACCCTAAACTGGTTGCCTTCGTCTATAACATCGCAAGATGGCTCTGGCATTTTTGGCATCGATATTGATGGAAATGATGAGAATGCCTTTTCCATGTCCTTTCTCAGGTTGTCAATGGATCTGTCGATGTCCATCCAACTTGATGTCAAAAATGGTGCAATACCTGTACTTTTCTTTAGGGGGCTTTTTGATTATGCCATGGATTAGACGGTGACTTTCATGTACTTAATTGGAATGTCAGATTTTCTAATGTGAAAATTAGATCATTTTAGGATGATTATATTTTCAATCTTGAATTTCATATTGCTATTTTAAATTAAAAAATACAAAATATCCAAAGAGTACTACGATAACATGACCAAACCAACAAGAAAAAGCAGATCTAAACTTCCAAAAAAGAGAATTCAAAAAATATTGGTTCCCTTGGATGGCTCAAAATTCTCAATTCGTGGCCTTGACTGTGCAATAAACTTGGCAAAATTCACGGGCTCAAAAATTACGGGATTTTTGTAATATCTAGTGACGTTTCACCGATGCCTCTGGATGAACTCTTTGATCCACTGTCATCCATAGAACCTTTGGGATACAAAGCAAAAATGACGAGACACGGGCAGAAAATTTTAGAACAGGCAGAAGACAGATGTCTACAAAACAACATCAAATTTGTAAAAAGCATGTCATTTGGCAATCCGGGAAATCATATTGTCAACTATGCAGAAGACAAAAAGAACAACATTGGATTGATCATAATGGGTTCTAGAGGACAAGGACATGCTGGTGAGATATTGCTAGGAAGTGTTTCTTACAACGTTGTTCACAAGTCCAAAAAACCAGTAATGATTGTAAAATAATACCGTCTTTCAAGAAATGAGTTATTTTGTAATCATTACAGGACAGTGAATCTTTTGGCTTACTCCTTGTGCGACACTTCCAAGAAGTACCTTGTCAAACCCAGTTCTTCCATGGGAACCCATCACAACAAGATCAATTTTGTGAGATTTTGCAAAGGATACTATCTGATTTACAATGTATATGGTTGGAATTATCTTGACAGTGATGGATACATCTGTCTTCTTTTTTGCAGGTTCTATAATTTTTGAGATGTTCTCTTTAGCTGCCTTTTCCTCTTTTTTCAGAATTGCTTTGGTGTATCGTGAGTCATAGTACCATACTCCACGGTATGCGGGTTTGGAAAGACATGCAAGAACAGTCAACTTTGAATCATATTTTTGTGCAATATCTAGTGCAACCTTGAATGCATGAAGCGAATATTTTGAACCGTCGTATGGTACCATTATATTTCTAAAAAGCATGCATGCCAAAACATGTTAAAGCATTAAAATCTAATGCTATGCTCAACAGGATAAAAAATATTTGAGAAAAAAATTTATGTCATCTGAACTATTTGGATGAGTCATGTTTTAATTTCTTAATCTGACAATCGTATTTTTCTGGTATTAGGAATATTTGTCCATATATCGTATTAAAATAAAAAAGTTGTTTTTGGTAGTTTTAGGTGCGTTGTTGTTGTTTCCAATTACTGTATCATCTCCAGCTCACAGCTACCCCATTGGGGAGGCCTCTACCGAATACAGGCCTGATGGGCTAATGAGCCTGTTCACCCTGCAGAAAGAAATGGTATCAGGGTTTTTGTAAGCGAGTTGACAAATGATCCGATCCCATACATTATCAAAAGCGTATCAGGATTGGAAGAAACCCTCAAAGTAGATATGGTATATGTAGATAAACAGCCGAGTCTGTCACTGGTTGAAGACCATAAAAGATCCCGGACAATACTATGCATGGATAGAACCTGTTTCTACAGGGCTTACAATCGTATATTTTCAGGACAAATAAAAGATGTAGATAAGACCATGACCTTTGTATTGCCACCTGTGTAGGACATACAGTATGAGCGATTTCCGTCATTTAGTTTATCCAAAAGGATAGCAATATAGCCATCCTCGGATGCTGACATTAGTGAGATTAGCACATACGTTGAAAAATAAACTGTTGCGAATCAATATCAATGCAAATCCAAAATTGAGAATCAGGACACTCCTTTTTCTATTATCTACTATACCATACACCTATGAAGCAAATTGAGGCATTTGTTCAAAGCGACAAACTAAGAGCAGTTGTAGATGCCATAGAGAAAACAAAAGTAGGTGGAGTATCCGTCATACAGGCCCGCGGACGAGGCAAGGGACACCGACCTGTAGTAAGGGGTGAAAGAGGTACAAGCAGACATGAGGCTGAATATGCCTCCCTGGATGAAGTTCTTGTAGTTGTAGAAGATTCAGAAGCTGAATCAGTGGAATCCGCAATTCTCACTGCTGCAAACACCGGATCAAAAGGAGACGGCAAGATCTTTGTTACACCAGTGGAGAAAGCCATAGACATCGGTACTAAGAATACGGGTGACTCTGCACTCTAATCTTTATTTTTTTCATTTGTACTTGATGTAAGACAGTGTATACTCAGTCGTTATATCTGAAAATGACTTACTGTTACTATGCAAACATTACAACAAGAAAAACAACAGCAGAAACAACAAGCCTTCAAAATTGAAGAAGTAGAAAGAAAAGACAGTATGCTTGAAATTTTCTCAGACAAGTACTGCAGATCTATCCTGGAATCTATCATGAACAAACCAAAATCAGTAATTGAAATAACTTCTGAAACTAACATCCCAATGAGTACTGTATACAGGAGGGTTCAGAGCCTTCATGACAACAAACTTTTGCACATATCAGGAGTAATCACAGATGAAGGAAAAAGACTGTTCCTGTACAAGAGTAAGATTAGAGGAATGAAAAGTACGTTTGATAATGGTCAGGTAGAAGTTGAGTTGATTCTCAACAACAACTAATTATTTTTTTTCTTTTTATTCTAGTAATCATGCTCATCAAAGTCTGAACCCAGCGCTATGGTAGTAATTACTGTAGTATCAGTGGTCTGACACTTTATGTTCTTTTCAGGCAAAAACTCGTGAAATATCTCCTTTAGCAGCTGCTCAGTAAACAAAGACCAGTTCTTTCCCAGTCCGTGCTGCACTATAAAGTGATGTAGTGAACCCTCCACTCGATGGTCTGATTGCATCCCAGTTGCCTGCATGTAATCCTCAAGCGTCTCAATGCATCTTTTCAGATCGTATTTACCTTTCATGAACATGACGCTGTCCTTGATGATTGGTTTTACTGATTCCACTATCAGGTCAATGTCTGTTGCAGTCATGTCGTGTCCCATTGTCTGCAAAATATTTTTTGGAATTGGAATCATTGCAATTCATTCAGAGAATCTATCCCATTGCAGGTATTTTTGGATGATTTGCTTTACCAGTACATTTTGTGATGTATTTTGTTGCATGGCCTGAGTTTCTAATTCTTCAATCATCTTCACAGGAAGTCGATATGTGATCGTCTTTGTCTTTTCCTTTGTGGCAGAATGCTGCTTTCTTTTTACAACTGATGGATCCAAAGTAATTACCTGTGTGAAATCATATCTTTATGATTAATAAATTAGGATCTGTCAAGTTTCAAGTGTCTATTTTCAATTGTGATAATGTAAGACTTTTCTAAATAATTCCTTGACGTCATAGTTTTGTAATAGATATGGGTAAATGGTGTTTGAATTGCGGCAAAGTTATGAAAGAACCCGAGTTGACTCACTGCTCTGATGAGTGTGTTTTGGAAGATGTAAAAAAGAGTGAATCAAAACGAGATGATCATGATTATGATGACAAGAGTGCAGAATATTGGGAGGAAGGATCAGACCCTTGGAAATAGTCCCATACACCGTTTTGAATTGTATATCATTAATTTCTAGTAAATTGCAGTTAAACAATCCCTAATCATAAATCATGAGATTCTTTTCTTCCAAAAGGGCATGCAGCTGGTTGACTGACCTATACACGTCATCTTCTGTCTTGCCTCTAGTACAGACAAGTTTTCCAGATGAGAATATCAAGATGACAGTCTTTGGATCAATCATCCTGTGAATAACGCCGGGAAACTGCTTTGGCTCATACATACTTCTGGGCAATGTTCTTGCTGCCTGCTCAACGTATACCCTGCCGCCAAGGTTGACAGATGCCACAATGTTTTGAATTGTAACTGTAGCTTGCTTTTTTATCTTGATCTTGCTTTTTCTCAACTTTTGAACTATTGTTTTTACCGTATCTCTTGCCATGTCTTCAGATTTTGAACCAGTACAGACCATCTTGCCTGTTCGAAACAACAGCGTGGCAGTCTTAGGATTTGATATTCTAAACACTGCACCCGGAAACGATTCTGGATTGTATTCAACATCAGGAAACTTTTTTTGGATATCATCAAGATCCAGTTGCTGGTCTATTGTGGCTGATGCCACAACGTTAACTATGTCTACTATGGCCTTTGTCTGCGGCACTCAGATGCACATCCCAACATCAGATGATGATGATGTCTTGTTTTTCATTTTACAACAACGTATGATTCAGTTGTGTTGATAAAGAATTCCATCATTCTATTGCGCCAGACTGATTCGTGACAGTTGTTGGTGTTGGCAATCCGTATGGATTGGATCTTCGGCATATTTTGGGCAATGTGTGCATTGAAACTATCGGCTGGTTGCAAATATCACAGTATCTTTTCACTTGCAATGCAAATCCACAATTTCTGTAGGAATCTATTCTCATTATGACAGTCGTATGTTAACATACTGACTTTTTGATATGCCTCCTTCCTTTATTCCATAATTGTTGATATCAAAATGATAAAGGTCACCAAGTATCAGATCTTTAATCGCACTGTATTTTCCATCCCTTGTATTTCGTACCACAAACAATCTATTAGATCCAAAAAGAAAAACTTGTCAGCCATCTCATCCTCAGCAATTTATAAAATACAAGTAGGTTCAAAATTGAATGGAATCTAATGAGAATAAATCGCGTAGGATTTTTTATATAATTAGATCAAATATAAAATTCTTTGAAGGTACATTGATCCCTCTTTTGGGATTATGACTATCTTGCTTTTGTTGTGAGAAATATCAAGATTGATCTTGTGAATTGTCTTGGAATACAGCATCTGCTTTGAGTTGTATTCTGTCATACTTCTGATTACAAGCCCCACATCATAAAATCGCTCAACCTTCCTATACAAAGTAGGAATTGATAATTTGGTTTGCTCTAATATCTCCTGAATTGTCGTATCTTGATTGATTGCAGTCAATATTGTCACACTCGGTGGGTCACCTATCACCTTAAGAAACACAGAAAACTGTTCTGAATTATTATCAAATTCAATCTTTTCAATGTTCATGCCTTTTTGAGATTTTAGAAACTCTTCTAGCATCATGTCAAAATTACAGTTAAATTGTTTTTTTAGAATTGGATTTACGCTAACTAGGAATCTGCTTCGTGGTATCTCTTCAATCTTTTTTTGATGCTCTGCCACGATATTT